>JAWPHD010006329.1:0-146573 GCA_037043455.1 Cyrtodaria siliqua
TTAATTAGATCTATATTTCATTTGTTTATAGACGGAGAATCTGCGATAAATGGGTCAAATTTTTATGTTTTTTTCTATTTTGTTTCATGTTAAATTTTAAGAATTGTATATCTTTAAGCGATCTTTGACTCATGTTATGTGTTTTATCAGCACATTTCATGCTTAGGGTAACTCTCAAAAGATGTAACAATTTAAACAAAAAAATGAATGTTTTACAAACTATGGGTAAAATAAAATCTATTCTAAAATATTTTAAAATAAGAAAATTAGTTAAGATACAAAAGTGAGTAATTAGGAATTTTGTTCAGTGTATAGCACTATGGTTAACTAAAATGCATGGACATAGTTAAGTATAATAAGTAAAGTTAATTACTTTAAATAATTTACGAAACACGAGGATTATGATCTTTGTGTAACGTACATCTACTTGCCCAAACAAACAAACAAAGCCTAACAAACCGTGTTCATGGGTCGATTCAAGATCGTGATTTTAAAGCGATTTAAAAGCCATCCAGTTTCACATGCAAATGAGCTAATGGATCGCTATTTAATATTCATGACAAAATCAGTTTTAAACAAGAAGCAGCACTTATTTCCAAAGTAATACGACATGTAGTATGACATTTCAGTTATCAAACCGCATTAAAATCGAACTTGGATCGCGATCCTGATTAAATGGGAAATGCATCACGACCCATCAGTGGTTTTGAACGGATCGCACTCCTTATACAACTTGTAATGGATCGTATGTAGATCATGATCCGAAAGCGATGCAGTTTCTATTAGTATTACGTAACACTATAAATCTACTAATGGATCACGATCTAATACACATTAGAATGGATCGCTCTAGAATCGATTCAGGATCGCATAACGATATAAAACTGCTAATGGACGAGATTCAGTCCATTAACTTTCAGAATGGTTCGCTTTAATGATCGCTATTATGTAACAATACATACGTTCTAATGGATCGCATCAGGATCACAACTTGTTGAATCGCTTTATGATCGTGATCAATTAACGGATCTCTGTTCTAATGCTCCCGAAAATAAGAGTGATCTTGACCTTCATACAAAAATAGCCCCTTACCAGCCCATAATTATGATCTTAAAATAGGACAGTTGTGGACACTTTATTTATTGAAAAATGCCATGTTCAATTTGTGAGAAGAATAATTTCAAACTGTTGCACCCACAACCTCGGGAAAGACATCCGAGGTTTAAAGAATAAATCATTTGACATGGTGTGTATCTCTTTCATAGACGACTAATTATAAAAATTAATGTTCAAACGTATGGAAATGACAATGTAATTGAGTTATTAGTGTATTTTATGATGACCCTTCCCCCAAGGCCCCACCGATGACTTAGGAGGAAACAAATATATACAGTGTAATCCCATCACCAAAACGTTTCATTTGAGACGTAATTAAAACTTTCAAACGACACCCCATATTACCCTCTATATTGCCCCCTTCACCCCCAAACACACACACATACACCCAATCCCTGGGCAGACGACAAAGATTGAAATATGAAACTGATTGGTACTTTGGTAATCTTTCATAAACGAGTATATATACCAAGTTAGGTATGCAAAATTATGAATTGAATTGGATTTTATAGTCGCACCAACAGCTAAGGTCATATGGCGACTTTCCAGCTTCCACTGGTGGAGGAAGACCCCAGGTGCCCCTCCGGGCAATTTTCGTGCAAGGGCGGGCACCTGGGTAGAACCACCGACGTTCCGCAAGCCAGCTGGATAGCTTCCTCACATAAAGACTCCTAGGCCCCTGAGGGATCGAACCTACAGCGGTGAGGGGAAAGTGATTGCAAGTCAGAGACTCTAACCACTCGGCCAAGGACGCCCCCCGCAAAATTATGAAAAACTGCAGTGTAATTGTTAGTGTATTTGTCCTTTTGAAACTGCTTTCCCCAGGCCCCTCGAGGGACGTAGGAGGGAAACAATTACAGAGTATAATCCCATCGACATTACACTCCATTTGAGACATAAAAACAAATAAATTACCCAACTCGCTCACCCTGGGCCCCTGGGCAGACGTTCGAGTTTGAAATAATACAATTGTTTGATATGTTGTTTATCTTTCATAGACGATTACATATCCAAGTTATGTGCAAAAATATGGAAAAATGACAATGTAATTGAATTCTTAGTGTATTTGACCTTTTGACCCCCCAAGTACCCCCCGCACACACACCTGTGAGGACCTCTGGATGCGGAGCCAACAATAATGTTGCTTTTGCATGTCGTTATCATTTGATGAAGTCATACCCTAAGTTTGGTTGAATTCCGTTCATCGGTTTAGGAGGATATATGGTAACGGACAGACGGACGAACGGAGGCGATTTTAATATACCGTGTTTTTTCAAAACATGGGTATAAAAATAAATAATTATTCTACCAAACTTATAGAGAAGTTGTAAACTGACTGGTGCCGTTGGGTTAGTTTGTTGTGTCCGTTACAACCCTTTTTCTTACCCTTATTATATAGAGAACAAACAGGCAATAATAAATCGATCACCAATACTACTAGTCCAGCAACCCTCCTTCGGTAATCGGTTTCCAATTTATTTTTCAGGTATTTGGGATAACCATGTAGACTGGTACCCGGTAAGCAGTATAGTCTATTGGTCCCCGAATTCACACTCATGATTGCAGGGTTACACTAATACAAACAAACAAAAGAAATAGTCCAAAAAAAAGATTTTTTGAAAAGTTCAGTACACAAGGGAGTTACCCACCTTTTCCTTAAACCCTACATTTTTGGTAAAAACACATAAAATATGACGTTTACACTACAACATTACCTCAATTTGTCCTAGACAATATTCTCTATACGTTGCTTTCGAAAAAATCACAGAAAAACACAACGGCGATTGTGTAGGTAGCAGCTGTTGATTATGAAAAATCATCAAATTACCTCCCTTTAAGGTTTCCATAGCATCCATAAACGAGTATTACCTGGCAAAATTTGAAACTGTTCAAAGGAATATTTCGTACTCAGTGAAGTGTGCTTAAAAACATCAAACATTTGTTTAATTAAAGCGCTATCAAGCTGTCCTACGCACTCAGATACCGGCCTATGGGAATACCAGCAAAAAAAGGGGATATGTTTTATTTATTGTTTTGGTGAGTATATAATGAGTCTATTCGATAGCACAAGTAGGGCACGGTTCCCGGAGTTCAATGTATTTTCTCTTTTTATGAGGTATATAATGAATATATTCGATAGCACAAGTAGGGCATGGTTCCAGGAGTTCAATGTATTTTTCTCTCTTTATGAGTCGCCTCGAAATGACCTATACAATCTGTTGATGAGCCCTTGAACAACTCAATTTATAGCAACGTAATGGTGAACCGATGGATATATTGTATTCTGTAGATAGCATCATGTATTTAAGGAAAATAATAGAAATGGAAAGATTCTATTCGTAATGAGTTTCTTAACGAATTCTGTGATTAATAACACCGTAAGAAGTACGAGGGGGATTCAATATGTAATGTCCATCCATCTATTTCTTTGTTAATATCATCGTGAAACTCGTGCTGTTTAAATGATTGCATGGTTCAATGCATAACCAATACAATGATACCAAATTGTTATTGGTCCGATGACTATAAGTCAATATTCAATGCAGTTGACAACTCCCAGTCATATACACTCCCTTAAAAAGCGGCAGGAAAGTGTAATGGATTTGCATAGGTCGTAATGTCGGATTAAAAAAAATGCATTTTGCAGCAAAGTAATTTATTCAAACTTTTGTTGTAACTAGAAGTATGTGTAAATATTACGTAAACGATTTTTTCAATACAAAACAACGATAAAATCCAAGGCAAGAAATGCCGTTTACTTGGAAATATAAAAGTTCTGTAAATATCAAATTCCAATAAAAATAATAGTCAAATTCATTTTGAAGATATGACGGAAAATGGTTTTAAACACATGGGTAACGAATCGAAGGATCCCTACTCCAAATATAAAATAAAATCAACAATTTTAGTTACACCGCTCCAAAAATATTAAAGCCTGAAGTTGCTCTTCGCTTTTTTAGCATACAATTTAAGCTATATTTTGTCACACTGACAACATTTAAGGAGCAATAAACCCAAAAATAAACACATTACAAATAAAAACTGCTAACATTTTCAGATTTTAGATATAAAAGTGTGTGGTTTAGGCAAGAAAAGTCCATATTGGCCGTCGAAATCTTAGTTTTAGTCAAAATAGGTTTTTTTCGTTTTTGGCGTGTTCGGTATCATTTTTATGTCTTAAAAAATGCCCTCAAAAAACATTTTTATTGGATGGAAGTATCTGAAACTTAATAAATTAATGGAGGAAAGTTCATTTTAACATAATCCGTATCAATAACTACAACAATGGACCATAATTAAATATTAGGACCATAGTGGCATTACATATTGAACGTCCCTCGTAAGCACGCCTTGGAGTAGTTTATTTGTGATGATATATATTTCAAATAAAAGCTAACAACGCAATCAATTGTAATGCAATAAGTAATACACTTTCTAAAATATGAATTAATTGATATATCTTTATTTATCCGGAAACACACACTATAGGCATTTAATTGCGTTATTATCTCGCTCATGATAGTGGGTAGCGAGACATAGCAGTCACTTTTGCGGCGGCGGCGGTGTCCACATTTTAAACCAACTATATCTCAACAACCGCTGCCCGAAATTTTCTGAAACGTTGTCAGCTGCATTTTACTAAGGTCAATGTCACATTTTGCGTTATTTTCCTACAACTAAACCTTGGTTAGGGAATTAAACCTTGGTTAGGTAAGTTAACCTCAGTTAACTGTATGTGATTGCCTCATTTCCTTTGTTTGATACTTGGTCATATATGTTGGTGGTATTGGTGGGCATCACTGAATGACAAAAAATTTCAAGGTCAATGTCATATTTTGCTTATTTTCCCCAAACTTAACCCTACTTAGTTAAATTAACATTGGATCTAAAGGTAACTTAACCTTGGTTTGTAACGTAACATCAGTTAACTTTATGTGATTGCCTAGCTTTATATATGTTGTACTTGGTCATGTGTATTGTTGGCTTTGGGTTGACATCGCTGAATGAACAAAAAATACCAAGGTCAAGCAGGGACTGACCACTGTGAATAGACACTTTTAGAGTACAAAGTTACTTTCATCCAACCAGCAAGGTTCTAATATTAGTACTATTTTAACTTCCATAGTTCAAAATCTCTCCATTTATTTTTTTAACGTTATTCATAGATTTTATTAGCTTTAGAGTTGCTTTATACTGTATCCTGCAGTATCGGTTTTAGGTTTTAAGTTTTGAGGTAGGGTTTTTCATATCGTTTTCACATCTTCACTCTCTCTCTTCATATCTAAATGTCAGCGTACTGTTTTACCCTCATCCAACCAAAACTATTCTTTTACTATCCAGTGCTTTTTGAAAGGCATTTTGTAGATGTATGTATTATATATATATATTGTGAAATTTACCATATCACTACAACTCACAATTCTTTTTGTTCAAAGTTTTGCTACCAACCCACTGACTTCATTCAAATTACCTTCCCCAGCTTTTCATATTTCACATATTTTTACATATTCCTATCATTTCATATAATGTTTTTCGAAGTGGGCGAGACAACTTCAAACCGAGTTCTTGTTAAAATACTCAATGCTGATGGGTTATTGGAGAAGTTTTAAAACGGGTATACTATACATCTGACGTCAGGTACGTTAACCGTATTGATGAACTTCCAGTCCCCCCCATCAGGTATTATAACCCGCTGGAAATATTGTATTTCTTAAGAAATATCAGATTAAAAGACAAACCTGTCTATTAGCATTTATTATTACCGCTCGTAGGAATAAGTATGGAATACCTCATTAAAGGTGAAGAGTGCATGCCGCTTTGTCAAGGAGTTATTGGTATTTGCACGTCCATCAGCTCATGGTCATTAATGATTAGGAACAATATATATCCGAATTCAATAAGAAAATGGAAAAATAAAGTTATTAGTGATCCACATCTTGAATTTGAAAGAGTATATGCCTTGCCTTAAACAATTACAAAGCATAACCTATTATCAAAAATGAGTATTATTAATAATAATATGTGCAGTGTTTGCAATAATGCACCTGAAACTATCCATCTCTTTTGGACATGTGGAACAGTAAAAGAATTCTGGTTAAAACTCAACGATTATAATACAGAAAACTGCAGCACAGCACTTTTAATTTGGACAGAAACACATATTTTATTTGGAAATAGTAAACTAGACATAGTCTTGAGTAAAATCATCATGCAAGCCAATCTTTACATTTATCGAAACTAGATGCGACGTCAAATTCCACAGCTTAACCTTTTTAAAACGTATATTACATCTAATAATAAAAATAATAGCATATAAAAACTTAAAAGTAAATAAGTTTGAAGCCATGTGGAGTCATTACCTTTCCATTTGTGGAACTGGAGTACAAAGACATTTTTTCTGTTATCATCAGTTTCTCTTTTATTTTTTTAGAATCAACGACTAGCAAACAAACTAAACCTTTACATATAGCGGAGAAAATAACCAGAATATATTTCAGATCGTGATACAGTAAGATATTTTGATTACTGCTTACAAATGTTATACTGAAATGAAAAATAACCCGAGCCAATGCAATTACGACCATTTTCAAGATGGCCGCTCAAAATCCAAGATGGTGGGCAAAATATAGATATAGTTGTGAGCCTTGAATATATGTTAAAGTATAAGTATTTGGATGAAGAATATGTAACTATCAACCAAAACGTTGATTTTCTTTGTTTGACAAGTGTTCACCTCAAAACAGTATCGACTTTCTAATGTTTTGTTATTCAGTATAAGGCGTTAATCACAATGTCCGCTGGCGACTCTGGATTAAGTGGTCATTATATAGTCGAACTTGAGCCTATACTAATGGATGATAATACTAAAAAGAAAATTCCTTTTACGGCATCTGCGGTAAATAAATCCGCACATAGTACGGCAGATGACACAGATATGTCCACATTCATCACAAATAATAAATTCATAGACAGTCAAAATGAGTCATCTAGCAATAATGATCATGACAATATTTTGACTGATGAGCAAACGATAAGCAAACTGCAGACCTCCATGACTACCGCCGTCTTGTTGTCTTAATAGAAGAGTTACCATGTGAAATGTTTATCAAACAGTTGATACTCGATTACAATCACTCGAGCAGTCCCGCATCCTACTGTCGAAACGGTTTGATCATCAGACGTCTTGCCATTTGGATTCGCTTGTGACCTTAAGCGACGTGTAAACACTCGAGGTGAGTCAACGGTTTCAGTAAAGTTGGCGTATGATATACATGCGCTACTGGAGTTTATCCTAGGGGAAGATCCAATCAACATCAAAGCTATAATTAGTAACAAGACAAAGACAAGTCTTCTCAGTTCTGTACATAAACCGTCATCTAAATCCCAAGTGCTGGATACAGAAAAGTGCTCGTGTAGTGCTGAAATATCTCAAATGAAACAAACTATTACAGTCTTCAAGCTGATATCCTGCTTATTAAGCAACGACAAGCTGCTACCGAAAATGCAAGACTCTCTGATATGAAGCAAGCAAAGTGCGAAATCCATGACGTAAACCAGAATGTCACAAACTGTAAACTCTGTGATCAAGTATAGATGATGTAAACCAGAATGTCACAAACTGTAAACAAACTCTGTCATCAAGTATAGTTGATGATAGATAGATACTTTTATTTCAAAATTCCAATAGGCTATAAAGCCGATGCGGATACAAATACAGAGAAATACATGGTAACAGTGCAGTTGGTACATATAAGGCAACACGTATGAGATCACAATGAAATACTTTGCATATACATGTACACATTTCCTTGCATTGACGAGAAGGTGTTTATAAATTTGCATGAATATTTGTATATTAACACAAGTTATTTATATTACTATAAGTTAACTATACACAACATGTTAGGAACATATCCACATTTTAATTTCTATATAGCATCTCATTTCTTAATTGAAACGCTTTGTAGATAATTATGGAGAGTTTACGAATATATCCTTTATTATTTGAATTTATGAGTTCTATAAACTTAACCATGTTAGGCCGTCGGTAGAAATACTTGGGATATATTGTTTCCTTAAATCTGTATATCTGTCACACTGTAATACGAAATGAAACTCATCTTCTAACATGTTGCATAGATCACAAGTTCTCTCGTTTATAGGTATTCTATTAGGTTTAACACACCTGCCAGATTCGATTTTTAATCTATGAGATGAAACTTGCAACTTTGTAAGTGATTGACAAAATGTGTACACATTTATATTTTCGAAATAAGGTTGGAATTGAAAACATGCAATGGTATTGTAGAAAACCGCTCTGCTTGACATTTGTAACCTGTCATTCCAGTTTTGAATGAAATGATCTGTCAGTCTTTGTTTTATTAAGTAAATGAATACGGTATCATTTCCAACACCTTGTTGTAACCACACATAATAGAAACATAGAAACGCCAATAAAAGTTTGACTAGTGCTGCCCAGTTAACTTTTTGTTGATGTAGCTCGAAATCTTTTAATATCATATTATAAACAATTTAAACATATTTTTTTCCTCATATTTAAAATCTTTAACCAATATTTAACAATGATGTGATATCTCTTAGATACGAATGACGTTCTACCTAATTCAACATATATAAAATCATTTTTTGTTGACTTTCTTACCCCTAAAATTCTTTTGCAATACTGCAAATGTACTCTTTCAATAGAATTACCTTGTATAAACCCCCAAACTTCACTTGAGTAGTTTAAAATAGGTGTAATTAACTTATCAAAAAGATCTAGTTTAAGCTTTGGTGAAATAAATGTAAATTTGTATAAGTATTTGTTC
Organism: Cyrtodaria siliqua; assembly: GCA_037043455.1. Lineage (NCBI taxonomy): Eukaryota > Metazoa > Mollusca > Bivalvia > Adapedonta > Hiatellidae > Cyrtodaria > Cyrtodaria siliqua. Next base: position 8,946 of record JAWPHD010006329.1, read on the forward strand.
ATTTTAAAGATTGCCTTCTGGGCTTGACCTGCAAACGTAATGTGTGCTTCTTAGAATTGACCTGCAAACGTAATGTGTGCTTCTTAGAAAGATCCACCAGTAGAAAAAACATTCCTAAATAAGTAAACTTACTAACAATTTCGATCAAACCGCCATCATAATAAAATGCTATATATTTTGGTAACCTCTCCCCTTTTCTAAAAATCATCACTTTTGTTTTAGTTGCATTAACTTTTAGTTTCCATTCCTTACAATAATTATATAATATATGAAGACTTTCCTGCAACTCCTCAGATGAGTTTGCAAAGATAACTATGTCATCTGCATATAATAGCATAAACATTTTAAACATATTGATATCTAATCCATCTAAACCACTTAGCATGTATACATTTTCTATATCATTAAGATACATGGAGGAAAGAAAAGGTGACAAACATTCACCTTGCCTTACACCAAATAAACAATAAAATTCATCACTTAGATTATTGCAGTTTTTGATTTTAGATTTAACACATGTATACATTGATTGAATTATATTTAGAATATTTCCTCGAATTCCAAATTGCGTTAACTTATACCAAAAGTTATCTCTCACAACATAATCAAATGCTTTTGAAAATTCGACAAATACTCAATACAATTTCTTTCCTTGATTCAGAATATGCGTAATTAAACCGTGTAAGACAAAATTATTATCAACAGTACTCATATTTGATCTAAACCCCGCTCCTCACTGTGCTTCAATTATAACATTGTATTTTCCCGCCCATTCCTTTAATTAAGAAATAGAACATCGTTTACTGTGAATTATCGTTTATTCTAATACCCCTAAAATGTGAAAATAACGCATACATCTGAAATCTTTCGCATTGCTTTGCTTACTCTCCTAACGTTGCATACATTACAATGCGTAATGCGCAATGCGCAATGCTTATTCTCCTAACGTTGCAAAAATTACAGTGATATATCGTTTAATATAACGAGATATGTTAAACTAGGCTATATAGTGCGGGTGTATTAGAATCTATTATTTAGAACTCTCGTGAAGAGTTTCCTAAACAACTAAATAGTGTTATACCCCTGTAGTTCTCAACATTATTTATGTTTCCCTCTTTATGTGAAAGATTGACGTATCCTTTTGACCAACGTCTGTAAAATAACCTATAGTACACCCTTTATTGAACAATTTACAGAAAGTCGTTGTTAAAATACCTTTTCCATGTATAAAAAATGCATTTATCAGCATAGCCGGTCCAGCTGTTCGGTTAGTTTTTAGTTACTTGATTGACTTAATAACTTCTTCCTCTGGCAATGTTACATTTAATTCAACATAATACTAAATTCGTTCTGCTCATATCGCTCATTAAAATACATGATATCTTCGTCAGGAACAAAAAATACATCATCTGGATCATTAATAGCTTTATATGAAAGCTTTAAAATGATGTAAAGTCGTCCGTTGAGAAACTCGAACTGTTCACGACTGAAAAAGTGTCATTTTGTAAGGAAGACATTTTCAAAAACACTGGTGATATTATACAAATACAAATGACTGTTTCAAATCTAAAAACTTCTCTAGCTGATTTAAATGAAGTTGTTAAGGGTCGCTGTAGTGTAAACAATGACGAACGATCTCGTCCTCTTGCGCGGGTGGGTTAATATTTTAATAACGCTCAGAGGACGAATAATCTGCATTACATACGGGGTGTATATCTCCCAGCTCATTCCATTTTTGCTAGAGCGTGTAATGATGTTATAGACTTCAAGTTATTACAAGTAAACTTCTTCAGCAGGGTTTTCGTTATCACAAACTACGTAGATCTTCTCTAAATTCTACCGCCGCAACGAGGGCCTGCTGGAAAAGTTCAACACGAATCTTAAAACACTTCTGCGACTAGGCATATCACAACCCTAATTTTATGGAGATTTGGTCTATAAACTTCGAAAGATAAAGCGGTCTGACGGGTTTCCTGACCGCTTTACAAATTTAATCAGGAAGTTCGTCAGAAAAGGATATAACCCTTTGGTTTTACAGCGCACTGCATGCTTAGTGATTGACCCCTATACAGTCAGTCATTACGCTTCACTTTTCACTAGTGCGATGACTGGACTACCTCTTGGGACTTTATGATTGTACCTACTGAAACCCCAACTAAGGGAGGTGGGTGCATCAGCTTTCGTCCCTCGGATTTTCTGGTTGTACCCTAGAATGGTTTTCTCTTTAGCTGCAACTACTATGGTTGTTCAGTACGATTCTGGATACATCCTGAGATGTTTATTATTATTGTGTATTTTTTTCTTTAGTTAGTTTCTCTGGGTGTGGACTTTATTGTGAGAGAATTCCCTTTGATGGGATGTAGTTTTGTTTACACTGTTTTGTCTATTTTGGCGCTGAAGACAGGATAATAGCGAGGATTGTGCGCATATAAAATCGATTCAAGCTAACCAGTAGGCCTTATTGCCTACTGACCGTTCCAAGTCGGTAACCCTGTTTTCACCACCCTTTCTGTTGTTTTTTGTTTCTTTCATTGTATTATCAAGTCCTTTTTGCAGTACAGTGCGGACCTACGATATCATTGCGTTCGGACGCTGTGGTTTCTATAGGACCCTATATGTAATTTCTCTAGAATTACACCCGACAACAGCGGGCGAATTGTGAAGAACGGGAGAATATGTTTCATTCTACACGGGACGGTAAATGTTTATTAACGGCTCGTGTTCAGAAGACGAACAATCACCCGAGATTATAGCTTGACGTATCAAGGGCTCGGGTAATGAATGATTGTCTGAGATTACAGTTTTAGACGGGGGATCAGATGTAGCTACATGCGCGGTGAGCTTATGTTGGGCTTGTGGGTAATTGTTCGGCATCTGAGCACGAGATCGTTCGTCATTGTTTACACTACAGCGACCCTTAACAACTTCATTTAAATCAGCTAGAGAAGTTTTTAGATTTGAAACAGTCATTTGTATTTGAATAATATCACCAGTGTTTTTAAAAATGTCTTCCTTACAAAATGACACTTTTTCAGTCGTGAACAGTTCGAGTTTCTCAACGGACGACTTTACATCGTGTGTATAAGCGTTTATTTATCCTCGCTGTATTGCACTAAGCATTTTAGCGAGCAAACCTCGGTTTAAAGTCTCATCCGAAGGACTGGTAAGGTAGGAAATATTTTTATGAAATATTTCGGTAATTAACCCAAATTCGGTCCTGGCTGGGATTAAACGCACGATCCCTGGGTTACTAAGCCGCGATGCTAACCATTACACCACGACTTTACATCATTTTAAAGCTTTCATTTAAAGCTATTAATGATCCAGATGATGTATTTTTTGTTCCTGATGAAGATATCATGTATTTTAATGAGCGATGTGAGCAGAACGAATTTAATATTATGTTTGACGAATTAAATGTAACATTGACAGAGGAAGAAGTTATTAAGTCAATCAAGTAACTAAAAACTAACCGAACAGCTGGACCGGATATGCTGATAAATGAATTGTTTTATACATGGAAAAGGTATTTTAACAACGACTTTCTGTAAGTTGTTCAATAAAGTGTTTACTATAGGTTATTTTACAGACGTTGGTCAGAAGGATACGTCAATCTATTACATAAAAACGGAAAGATAAATAATGTTGAGAACTACAGGGGTATAAAACTACTTAGTTGTTTAGGAAAACTCTTCACGAGAGTTCTAAATAATAGATTAAAGGAATGGGCGGGAAAATACAATGTTATAATTGAAGCACAGCGGGGAGCGGGGTTTAGATCAAATATGAGTACTGTTGATAATAATTTTGTCTTACACGGTTTAATTACGCATATTCGGAATCAAGGAAAGAAACTGTATTGTGTATTTGTCGATTTTTCAAAAGCATTTGATTATGTTGAGAGATATAACTTTTGGTATAAGTTAACGCAATTTGGAATTCGAGGAAATATTCTAAATATAATTAAATCAATTTATACATGTGTTAAATCTAAAATCAAACACTGCAATAATCTAAGTGATGAATTTTATTGTTTATTTGGTTTAAGGCAAGGTGAATGTTTGTCACCTTTTCTTTTCTCCATGTATCTTAATGATATAGAAAATGTATACATGCTAAGTGGTTTAGATGGATTAGATATCAATATGTTTAAAATGTTTATGCTATTATATGCAGATGATATAGTTATCTTTGCAAACTCATCTGAGGAGTTGCAGGTAAGTCTTCATATATTATATAATTAGTGTAAGGAATGGAAACTAAAAGTTAATGCAACTAAAACAAAAGTGATGATTTTAAGAAAAGTGGGGAGGTTACCAAAAAATATAGCATTTTATTATGATGGCGGTTTGATCGAAATTGTTAGTAAGTTTACTTATTTAGGAATGTTTTTTCTACTGGTGGATCTTTCTCAGAAGCACAGACTACTTTGGCAGGTCAAGCCCAGAAGGCAATCTTTAAAATGAACAAATACTTATACAAATTTACATTTATTTCACCAAAGCATAAACTAGATCTTTTTGATAAGTTAATTACACCTATTTTAAATTACTCAAGTGAAATTCTATTGAAAGAGTACATTTGCAGTATTGCAAAAGAATTTTAGGGGTAAGAAAGTCAACAAAAAATGATTTTATATATGTTGAATTAGGTAGAACGTCATTCGTATCTAAGAGATATCACATCATTGTTAAATATTGGTTAAAGATTTTAAATATGAGGGGAAAAAATATGTTAAAATTGTTTATAATATGATGTTAAAAGTTTTCGAGCTACATCAACAAAAAGTTGACTGGGCATCACTAGTCAAACTTTTATTGGCGTTTCTAGGTTTCTATTATGTGTGGTTACAACAAGGTGTTGGAAATGATACCATATTCATTAATTTAATAAAACAAAGACTGACAGATCATTTCATTCAAAACTAGAATGACAGGTTACAAATGTCAAGCAGAGCGGTGTTCTACAATACCATTGCATGTTTTCAATTCCAACCTTATCTCGAAAATATTAATGTGTACACATTTTTTCAATCACTTACAAAGTTGCGAGTTTCATCTCATAGATTAAAAATCGAATCTGGCAGGTGGGTTAAACCTAATAGAATACCTATAAATGAGAGAACTTGTGATCTATGCAACATGTTAGAAGATGAGTTTCATTTCGTATTACAGTGTGACAGATATACAGATTTAAAGAAACAATATATCCCAAGTATTTCTACCGACGGCCTAACATGGTTAAGTGTATAGAACTCATAAATTCAAATAATAAAGGATATATTCGTAAACCCTCCATAGTTATCTACAAAGCGTTTCAATTAAAAAATGAGAAGCTATATAGAAATTAAATTGTGGATATGTTCCTAACATGTTGTGTATAGTTAACTTATAGTAATATAAATAACTTGTGTTAATATACAAATATTCATGCAAATTTATAAACACCTTCTCGTCAATGCAACGAAATGTGTAGATGTATATGCAAAGTCTTTCATTGTGATCTCATACTTGTTGCCTTATATGTACCAACTGCACTGTTACCATGTATTTATCTGTATTTGTATCCGCATCGGCTTTATAGCCTATTGGAATTTTGAAATAAAATTATCTATCTATCATCATCTATACTTGATGACAGAGTTTGTTTACAGTTTGTGACATTCTGGTTTACATCATCTATACTTGATCACAGAGTTTACAGTTTGTGACATTCTGGTTTACGTCATGGATTTCGCACTTTGCTTGCTTCATATCAGAGAGTCTTGAATTTTCGGTAGCAGCTTGTCTTTGCTTTATAAGTAGGATATCAGCTTGAAGACTGTAATAGTTTGTTTCATTTGAGATATTTCAGCACTACACTAGCACCTTTGAGTATCCAGCACTTGCGATTTAGATGACGGTTTAGGTACAGAACTGAGACCACTTGTCTTTTTGTTGTTACTAATTATATCTTTGATGTTGATTGGATCTTCTCCTAGGATAAATTCCAGTAACGCATGTATATCATACGCCAACTTTACTGCAACCGTTGAGCCACCCCGAGTATTTACACGTCGCTTAAGGTCACAAGCGAATCCAAATGGCAAGACGTCCGATGATCGAACCGTTTCGACAGTAGGATGCGGGACTGCTCGAGTGATTGTAATCAAGTATCAACTGTTTGATAAACATTTCGTATGGTAACTCTTCTATTAAGACAACAAGACGGCGGTAGTCATGGAGGTCCGCAGTTTGCTTATCGTTTGCTCATCAGTCAAAATATTGTCATGATCATTATTGCTAGATGACTCATTTTGACTGTCTATGAATTTATTATTTGTGATGAATGTGGACATATCCGTGTCATCTGCCTTACTATGTGCGGATTTATTTACCGCAGATGTCGTAAAAGGAATTTTCTTTTTAGTATTATCATCTATTAGTATAGGCTCAAGTTCGACTATATAATGACCACTTAATCCAGAGTCGCCAGCGGCCATTGTGATTAACGCCTTATACTGAATAACAATACAATAGAAAGTCGATACTGTTTTGAGGTGAACACTTGTCAAACAAAGAAAATCAACGTTTTGGTTAATAGTTACATATTCTTCATCCAAATATTTATACTTTAACATATATGCAAGGCTCACAACTTCATCTATATTTTGCCCACCATCTTAGATTTTTAGCGGCCATCTTGAAAATGGTCGTAATTGCATTGGCTCGGGTTATTTTTCATTTCAGTATAATATTTGTAAGCAGAAATCAAAATATCGTACTGTATCACGATCTGAAATATATTCTGGTTATTTTTTCCGCTATATGTAAAGGTTTAGTTTGTTTGCTAGTCGTTGATTCTAAAAAAAATAAAAGAGAAACTGATGATAACAGAAAAAATGTCTATGTACTCCAGTTCCACAAATGGAAAGATAATGACTCCACATGGCTTCAAACTTATATACTTTTAAGTTTGTATATGCTATTATTTTTATTATTAGATGTAATATACGTTTTAAAAAATGTTAAGCTGTGGAATTTGACGTCGCATCTTGTTTTGATAAATGTAAAGATTGGCTTGCATTATGATTTTTCTCCAGACTATGTCTTATTTACTATTTCCAAATAAAATATTTTTTTCTGTCCAAATTAAAATTGCTGTGTTGCATTTTTCTGTATTATAATCGTTGAGTTTTAACCAGAATTATTTTACTGTTCCACATGTCCAAAAGAGATGGATAGTTTCAGGTGCATTATTGCACAAACTGCACATATTATTATTAATAATACTCATTTTTGATAATAGGTTATGCTTTGTAATTGTATAAGGCTAGGCATATACTCTTTCAAATTCAAGATGTGGATCACTAATAACTTTATTTTTCCATTTATTATTGAATTGGGATATATATTGTTCCTAATCATTAATGACCGTGAGCTGATGGACGTGCAAATACCAATAACTCATTGACAAAGCGGCATGCGCTCTTCAGCTTTAATGAAGTATTCCATACTTATTCCTACGAGCGGTAATAATTAATGTTAATAGACAGGTTTGTCTTTTAATCTGATATTTCTTAAAAAATACAATATTTCCAGCGGGTTATAATACCTGATGGGGGGACTGGAAGTTTATCAATACGGTTAACGTACCTGACGTCAGATGTATAGTATACCCATTTTAAAACTTCTCCAATAACCCATCAGAATTGAGTATTATAACAAGAACTCGGTTTGAATTTGTCTCGCCCACTTCGGAAAACCGTATATGAAATGATAGAAATATGTAAAAATATGTGAAATATGAAAAGCTGGGGAAGGTAATTGGAATGAAGTCAGTGGGTTGGTAGCAACACTTTGAACAAAAATAATTGTGAGTTGTAGTAATATGGTAAAGTTCACAATATATATATATAATACATACATCTACAAAATGCCTTTTAAAAAGCACTCGATAGTAAAAGAATAGTTTTGGTTGGATGAGGGTAAAACAGTACGCTGACATTTAGATATGAAGAGAGAGAGTGAAGATGTGAAAAAGATATGAAACACCCTACCTCAAAACCTAAAACCTAAAACCGATACTGCAGGATACAGTATAAATCAACTCCAAAGCTAGTAAAATCTATGAATAACGTTAAAAAATAATTGGAGAGATTTTGAACTATGGAAGTTACAATAGTACTTTTATTAGAACCTTGCTGGTTGGATGAAGGTAACTTTGTACTCTAAAAGTGTCTATTCACAGTGGTCAGTCCCTGATTGACCTTGGTATTTTTGTCATTGAGCGATGTCAACCCAATGCCAACAATACACATGACCAAGTATAAAATATATAAAGCTAGGCAATCGCATAAAGTTAACTGAGGTTACGTTACAAACCAAGGTTAAGTTACCTTTAGAACCAATGTTAATTTAACTAACCAGGGTTAAGTTTTGGGGAAATAAGCAAAATATGACATTGACCTTTGACATTTTTGTCTTTCAGTGATGTCCACCAATACCACCAACATATATGACCAAGTATCAAACAAAGGAAATGAGGCAATCACATACAGTTAATTGAGGTTAACTTACCTTACCAAGGTTAAATTCCCTAACCAAGGTTTAGTTGTAGGAAAATAACGCAAAATATGAAATTGACCTTAGTAAAATGCAGCTGACAACGTTTCAGAAAATTTCGGGCAGCGGTTGTTGAGATATAGTTGGTTTAAAATGTGGACACCGCCGCCGCCGCCGCAAAAGTGACTGCTATGTCTCGCTACCCACTATCATGAGCGAGATAATAACGCAATTAAATACCTATAGTGTGTGTTTCCGGATAAATAAAGATATATCAATTAATTCATATTTTAGAAAGTGTATTACTTATTGCATTACAATTGATTGCGTTGTTAGCTTTTATTTGAAATATATATCATCACAAATAAACTACTACAAGGCGTGCTTACTTCTTATGGGTGTTATTAATGACAGAATTCGTTAAGAAACTCATTTCGAATAGAATCTCTCCATTTCTATTATTTTCCTTGAATAAATGATGCTATCTACAGAATACAATATATCCATCGGTCATTTCGAGGCGACTCATAAAGAGAGAAAAATACATTGAACTCCTGGAACCGTGCCCTACTTGTGCTATCGAATAGATTCATTATATCACTCATAAAAGGAGAAAATACATTGAACTCCGGGAACCGTGTCCTACTTGTGCTATCGAATAGACTCATTATATACTCACCAAAACAATAAATAAAACATATCCCCTTTTTTTGCTGGTATTCCCATCTGAGTGCGTAGGACAGCTTGAATAGCGCTTTAACTAAACAAATGTTTGATGTTTTTAAGCACATTTCACTAAGTACGAAATATTCCTTTGAACAGTTTCAAATATTGCCAGGTAATACTCGTTTATGGATGCTATTGAAACCTTAAAGGGAGGTAATTTGATGATTTTTCATAATCAACAGCTGCTACCTACACAATCGGTGTTGTGTTTTTTTGTGATTTGTTCGAAAGCAACGTATATAGAATATTGTCTAGGACAAATTGAGGTAATGTTGTTGTGTAAACGTCATATTTTATGTGTTTTTACCAAAAATGTAGGGTTTAAGAAAAAGGTGGGTAACTCCCTTGTGTACTGAACTTTTCAAAAAATCTTTTGTTTGGACTATTTATTTTGTTTGCTTGTATTAGTGTAACCCTGCAATCATGAGTGTGAATTCGCGGACCAGTAGACTATACTGCGTACCGAGTACCAGTCTACTTGGTCCTTCCGAATACCTGAAAAATAAATTGAAAACCGATTACCGAAGGAGGGTTGCTGGACTAGTAGTATTGGTGATCGATTTATTATTTCCTGTTTGTTCTCTATATAATAAGGGTAAGAAAAAGGGTTGTAACGGACACAACAAACTAACCCAACGGCACCAGTCAGTTTACAACTTCTCTATAAGTTTGGTAGAAAAAATATTTATTTTTATACCCATGTTTTGAAAAAACACGGTATATTAAAATCGCCTCCGTTTGTCCGTCTTTCCGTTACCATATATCCTCCTAAACCGATGAACGGAATTCAACAAACTTAGGGTATGACTTCATCAAATGATAACGACGTGCAAAAGCAACATTATTGTTGGCTCCGCATCCAGAGGTCCTGACAGGTGTGTGTTCGGGGGGTACTTGGGGGGTCAAAAGGTCAAATACACTAAGAATTCAATCACATTGTCATTTTTCCATATTTTTGCACATAACATGGATATGTAATCGTCTATGAAAGATAAACAACATATCAAACAATTGTATTATTTCAAACTCGAACGTCTGCCCAGGGGCCCAGGGTGAGCGAGCGGGGGTAATTTATTTGTTATTATGTCTCAAATGGAATGTTATGTCGATGGGATTATACTCTGTAATTGTTTCCCTCCTACGTCCCTCGAGGGGCCCGGGGAAAGCAGCGTCAAAAGGACAAATACACTAACAATTAAATTACACTGTAGTTTTTCATAATTTTGCATACCTAACTTGGTATATATACTCGTTTATGAAAGATTAACAAAGTACCAATCAGTTTCATATTTCAATCTTTGTCGTCTGCCCAGGGATTGGGTGTATGTGTGTGTGTTTGGGGGTGGAGGGGGCAAGATAGAGGGTAATATCGGGTGTCGTTTGAAAGTTTTAATTACGTCTCAAATGAAACGTTTTGGTGATGGGATTACACTGTATACATTTATTTCCTCCTAAGTCATCGGTGGGGCCTTGGGGGAAGGGTCATCATCAAATACACTTATTATTCAATTACAATGTCATTTCCATACGTTTGCACATTAATTTTTATAGTAAGTCGTCTATGAAAGAGATACACAGCATGTCAAATGATTTATTCTTTAAACCTCTGATGTCTTTCTTGAGGTTGTGGGTGGAGTGGGTGTTTTCGTTCAGCAACAGTTTGAAATTATTCTTCTCACAAATTGAACATGGCATTTTTCAATAAATCAAATGTCCACAACTGTCCTATTTTAAGATCATAATTGTGGGTTGGTAAGGGGCTATTTTTGTATGAAGGTCAAGATCACTCTTATTTTCGGGAGCATTAGAACAGAGATCCGTTAATGGATCACGATCATAAAGCGATTCAACAAGTTGTGATCCTGATGCGATCCATTAGAATGTATGTATTGTTACATAATGGCGATCCTTAAAGCGAACCATTCTGAAAATAATGGACTGAATCTCGGCCATTAGCAGTTTTATATCGTTATGCGATCCTGAATCGATTCTAGAGCGGTCCATTCTAATGTGTATTAGATCGTGATCCATTAGTAGGTTTATAGTGTTACGTAATACTAATAGAAACTGCATCGCTTTCGGATCATGATCTATATACGATCCATTACAAGTTATATAAGGAGTGCGATCCGTTCAAAACCACTGATGGGTCATGATGCATTTCCCATTTAATCAGGATCGCGATCCAAGTTCGATTTTCATGCCGTTTGATAACTGAAATGCCATACTACATGTCGTATTACTTTGAAAATAAATGCTGCTTCTCGTTTAAAACTGATTTTGTCATGAATTTGCATGTGAAACTGGATCGCTTTTAAATCGCTTTAAAATCACGAGCTTGAAGCGACCCATGAACACGGTTTGTTAGGCTTTGTTTGTTTGTTTGTTTGGGCAGGTAGATGTACGTTACACAAAGATCATAATCCTCGTGTTTCGTAAATTATTTAAAGTAATTAACTTTACTTATTATACTTAACTATGTCCATGCATTTTAGTAAACCAGAGTGCTATACACTGAACAAAATTCCTAATTACTCACTTTTGTATCTTAACTAATTTTCTTATTTTAAAATATTTTAGAATAGATTTCTTTTTGACCCATAATTTGTCAAACATTTATTTTTTTGTTTAAATTGTTACATCTTTTGAGAGTTACCCTAAACATGAAATGTGCTGATAAAACACCTAACATGAGTCAAAGATCGCTTAAAGATATACAATTCTTAAAATTAGCATGAAACAATAGAAAAAAACAGAGAAATTTGACCCATTTTTCGCAGATTCTCCGTCTATAAAAAAATGAAATATAGATAATTAAATCTTAAATTACCTCCCTTTAAGTTGAATATTGTTTGAAATTCAAGTAACTGTAATTCAGCGTTAACATTAAATATTTCGAAAATTTCTTTTGCAAACGCATTTGTAGTGGTAATGCTAGTAAAACATGATGTCAAAATAATTTTAACTGGCATACTGTAAAGGTTATATTGGAGTTTATTGAAAATGAAAATCCAGTTACAATCAATCCACTGCAAGGTGGATTCCAAAAGGAAATACATTCTTTAATGACGTCATTTGTGGTTAGGGAATGTATTTATTTTTGCAAAAGAACATCGATCGAAACTATATGCATGCTATATGGATGTACAACAGGCTTTCGATTACGTGACCCAAAGCCTTCTTAATTTGAAAATGCGCGATGAAGAAATCGCCATGTTGGACATCGAATCAAAATGAGTTTCGGTTAGCACCAACCAAATGCATGCCATTCATTTTGGTTTAAGGTTCCAAATCAATAACACTTATGGTTTTTGGGAAGTGGCCGGCAAGAAATTGTTTTTGTAAAAATCTTTTTAAGCCGTGGAGGCCGTTTTGAATTTTCGGCTGACATGTATTACTAGACATCAAGAGCAACATTCCTGTGAAGTTTCATGAAAAATCTGTCAAGTAGTTTCAGACTAGTAGTCGCCACTACTGTGCTCCAAGAAGGTTAAAATTGGGAATAGCCCAGGGCAACTAGATTTCAAAGTCCACTTGTCCTGACTGAAAAGTTATTACCAAAAATTGTTATTACTAATGAATATTTGCCAGTACATACTTTTTGTCGATATTGAATATTTCGCTTTTTTACTTTGTTTTATTTATAATTAATTAATAATACACATGTGATTAGAATCAAACAATAGGGTTCTATTTTCCTTTATTTTACTTTTATTTATACATTGCATCATATACCAAAAACAATATTATTTTATTTTACATTTTTAGGATCGCGCCGCAAATCACATCAAAAACCGTACCGGGTCCCGCAAATTAAACCATAAAAAAACAGGTGCGCGTTTCCGATGCTATTTGATGTTTTCCTGCTGAGCAATAGTCTTGATCATCTTCGACGCTTGATAGTAAATATAAACTTAAACATTACAAGCGTCGCAAAAATCTAGACAAATCGTCGCACTGAGATACTGCGTTCAGTAAAATAGGTCTGGTTTTGAAAAATATGGTAAAATCCTAGTGGTGCTCTAAAACGATGTATCCGGTCTATGAGTGATAGCATTTGGCTGAAAACAGTATTATTCGCCAAAAAATAAAGGCCCTATCGTCTTAACGAGGCAACAAATAGCATATTCAATTAAATCAAGGACCATAACTCCGGTGTTATTAAAAGTAGAACGCAGATCGGATGTTAAAAGCAGCACTGGGTTCGAATGTAGAACGCAGAACTCGGTTCGACTGTAAAACGCAGAACTGGGTTCGAATGTATAATGTTGAACGCACAATATTGAACGCAGAACTGGGATCAAATGTTTAACGCAGAATTGGTGTCAAATGTTGAACGCAGAACTGGGTACCAATGTTCAATGCAGAACTGGGTTAGAATGTTTTACCAGAATACATATTAAAAAGTTGAATGCAGAACTGGATTCGAATGTTGAACGCAGAACTGGGTACCAATGTAGAACGCAACTATGGGATCGAGTATAGAAAGCAGGACTTTGTGTTGAATGTCGAACGCATAATGCAGGACTGGGTTCGAATGTTGAACGCAGAACTCTCGGTCCGTTTTAAAATATTGCAAACATTTGTTAAACTCCACAATATTTCACATATTCACAAAACATTTACATAAATAAATTATTAGTTTATAGACTAGTATTCCACTCACTACTGGTATTGGGAAATGTAAATATTTCCATGACAAGTAGCGTTTACAAGAAAACCAATAACTAAAAAAGGCGGAGACTTAACTACATGTATATATAGGCATACAAACGCACAAAGATTCATAATCTGCACAAAAGTCGACAAAGGTTTAAAGGAATAAATTAAAAGATAGTGAAAATACTCACATGCGTTAAGCATTCGCTTTGGTTTATTTTCACGGACAACACACACGTATACTAGATAAGCATTTCTCTATTGCAGAGTGCATATGTTAAAACAATGAAACGGTACCGTAAAACAACGCACAAAAAAGCCTTTGTACTTATCGTGCTTGTATTGTTTGGGCATGGTACCCCACAGGAGGCACCATTGTCAACTTCTTCGAGTAAAATAAAGTCGACCGAGGAAGCTGATGCTGCTTCAAGTACACAAAGTTATAAAGGGACATTCGAAGAGTTCGAGACGGCTACAAGTTCATCAAACAATGTAGGGACGACCGAGATGACAGTTTCCGGTTTACCGGAAAATATAGCAGGTCCAGAGAATTCATTCGTATCCAACACTCCGCGAAATGCAGCAATTCCAGAAGAGACATCAATGGCAAGTAAGCATACAAGTATACCGGCACTTCAAAAGACTCTCCTGCCAAATTTATCGAAAAGCACAGACGAGTCTCCATGGTCACGTTTACCAAACAATACTAGCGACTATTGTCCCGGAGCAAACGTGTGCTTTTGGAACAATTCGAACGATGTCAACGATATCAAACTTCCGAATGTCAATGTAATTCCATGCTGCAAAGGTAAAGCAATTTTTATTTTATCTTTCATATTGCCTACTGTTTGAAAATAAAATATATAACGTTATGTATTTAGTAATTTCTTATTAGTACTGGAGTTGGACTATGAAACAAGCTTTTATTATCAGTGTAAATTGATATTAATCATATATTTAAGCTCATATTTGTATTCATCTTAGCACAAGTTATACATTGTTCTTTTAATATGTCATAACGCTTCCAGACATGTTTTAAGCCATATATAACGTTGTCTCAACCATAACTATTAAGCCATATATAACGGTGTCTCAACCATAACTATTAAGCCATATATAACGTTGTCTCAACCATAACTATTAGGCCATATATAACGTTGTCTCAACCATAAGTATTAAACCATATATAACGTTGTCTCAAACATAGCCATTAAGCCATATATAACGTTGTATTAAGCCATACATAACGTTGTTTCAACCATAACTATTAAGCCATATATAACGTTGTCTCAACCATAACTATTAAGCCATATATAACGTTGTCTCAACCATAACTATTAAGCCATATATAACGTTGTCTCAACCATAACTATTAAGCCATATATAACGTTGTATTAAGCCATATATAACGTTGCTTTAACCATAACTATTAAGCCATATATAACGTTGTTTCAACCAGAACTATTACCCCATATATAACATTGTCTCAACCATAACTATTAAGCTATTAAACCGTATATAACGGTGTCTCAACCATAAATATTTAGCCATGTATAACCTTGTTTCAACCAGAACTATTAGCAATATATAACGTTGTTTCAACCATAGCTATTAAGCCATATATAACGTTGTATTAAGCCATATATAACGTTGCTTCAACCATAACTATTAAGCCATATATAACGTTGTTTCAACCATAACTATTAACCCATATATAACTTTGTCTCAACCATAACTATTAAGCTATTAAGCCGTATATAACGTTGTCTCAACCATAACTATTAAGCCATATATAACCTTGTTTCAACCAGAACTATTAGCAATATATAATGTTGTTTCAACCATAGCTATTAAGCCATATATAACGTTGTATTAAGCCATATATAACGTTGCTTCAACCATAACTATTAGGCCATATATAACGTTGTTTCAACCATAACTATTAAGCCATTTATAACTTAAAGGTAATATACGGCCGTGGTGTGTCTTTTGTTGATAATGGCACATGGCCCGAGGACTTTTGAATAATAACATTATAAATATGTTCAGCAAAACATAACCGATTCAATGAGCGACCTTTTTCTGCTACTGACCGTTCCAAGGAGGTAGCCCTATTGTCAACCATTTTATGTTTGTGATGTAGCCCTATTGTCAACCATTTTATGTTTGTGATGTCATATCTTGCCTTTTATTCATCTGCGTAATTATTGTTTTTTTCTGTTTCTTTCTGTGCGTGACTGTGGTCCTTGAATTCTACATTTCCTGTTCGACTTTATATCTACTTCTCTGCATATTTGCTGTGAAAGCAAAAACCAACACACAAACAATATTTAATTTCACTATCGCTGTCAAGTTTATATGTTATTGTTTTATCCCCACGGATCTCATGACCCATTGGAATTATCTGAATAAACTTATCTATACATATGTTAGGCAGTAGTATTCTAATGCAAACTAGTTAACTATGTCTTGGTGTGTATGACAACACATTTATGTCATCAAAACAATGTGTCATGCATCATTAAATGCGTTACCTAGTTATATGATATTCAGGCAAACATACCAATTAACAAAATACGCTTCCGTTGTTTTTTCTACAGAGGCGACGTACTGTGATGAAAACGCTTAAGTGCTTCAGTTTCATATTAAAAGTAGTTTTTAAATGTTTCTGTGTTAAGGTTATTGACCGGACATCGCAAAAACATTGTCCAAAGTTTCAGCAAGATTGGATTATAACATTAATGTTAAGTTATTGAGCGATTTTTACGGATTCCCATTTTAGGTATATCAAAGATTTCAGAATACTTTACTTTCAGTTATCATGAAGTTAATTAAAAGCCGAACAGGACTGCCTTCACAGAACACAGTTCACCAAAATACGCATTCTAAACAATCAGTAATTACCAGGTAAACATGAAAGCAAAATATGCGACACCGCAAACATAAAATGGTTGACAACAGGAGTACAGCCTTGCAACGGTCAGTGGCAAACAGGCCGATGAGTCTAAGAGTATCGGCATTTCCGGGTACAATTAAAAGCATTATCTCTTAAAATCAGCTGCAGCCTGAGAAATGAAATCAAAGTACTGCGTACTGAATGGCGAAACAATTAGTAAGCAAATGATTTTGAGCTGTACCTATAGTTAAGATTAAAGATTGTATGAAGTTTTATGATTGTTATTGGCGAAATGATTTGTGCTAAATATATCTCAAGTCCAATAGTCTTAACAAACTATTTAAGTTCTCAAATATTGTCAAGTTCTCAAATAAAGCTCTCAAATAGTTCTCAAAAAGTTCAAGCGAACTATACAGTATGATACTCTCATGGTCAGATATCCCATATTCTCAATTATTTGAATACATTTTCCAACATTTCTAAACTCAAGTTCAATAGTCTCAACCAACTATTACAGTTCTCCAATAAAGTTATCAGATAATTCTCAAATTGAAGATTCTCACAAAACATGACCTCAAATATCAAATATCATTACGTGGTCCTGTCTTAATTCCTTTAAGCAATGGGAAAACTTATATTAGCAGGATTTTATAACGGATATTTTGACAATAAAACACGTTTAAAAAATATTTGTTTTACTGAAAAATGCGATAACCTGTTTAAAATTACCTATTATATGTTTTAATTTAACAAATATCATTACGTGGTCCTGTCTTAATTCCTTTAAGCAATGGGAAAGCTTATATTAGCAGGATTTTATAACGGATAATTTGACAATAAAACACGTTTAAAAATATTTGGTTTAATGAAAAATGCGATAACCTGTTTAAAATTACCTATTGTATGTTTTAATTCTACAAATGCAAAACTTTTTTAGCCGAAATTAAGGTTTTATTTCATTCTCCGTTTTCGCTTCTTGGAGAAGGGGTTCGATGGGGGTATGCAAGTTAATACTCGGACCACGTAATTATATTGGTATTCTCATTGTCAAATGTTCACAGAATCTGCAAAATATTATGTATTTTCACTAATTATTAGAAATTAATATAATAATAATATCAATTCTGTACTATTATTCAATCAACTTAAAAATTTCACACATTGAGTTAGAGAAATATATTCCTGTCACAAAAAAATTTCAAAATTCTTATGTATTACTCTATTTCGTCAACAATACAAAATAATTCCCTGTTTGGCAACAAACTATTATGTGATGCGTCTGCACAACTCATACTACATACATACGTTAGTGTCTACTCGTAAGAGTTAAACCCAGTATTCAATGTTTTGAATTGAGCAAAATTAAATTCCATGTTCCTTCTTTCCTTAAGAAAAACACGAAGACCCAGACAGAAAAAAAGGATTGTCCTTATTATCTATTAAATTATAAATTCTACTTTTAATGAGTTTTGTTATAAATAAACAGAACTCGAATATGTAAATTATTGTAATAAAGATTTAAAAAGAAGACATGATTATTAAATTAATATTTTATTTTCTTATAAATAAACTATATTAACATAGTTTTAAAATTCATATAAGATACCGTTCTATGAACATGATACTCTGCCATATTACTGGCGATTTCTAAAAGCGCCGCATTTTTATAATCAAAAGCGCCGCATTATAGAATATTGAAAACCCGGAAGTGCACCTAATGATTGACGCTTCAAATTATAAGGCGAATAATGGTGTAATGTTTATGATTATGTGTAAAAATAAAAAATACCATGTCTGCTTTAATGTTGATTTTATACCAGCAACTGTTACTTGTCCTCATGGAAATCTGATTTTACATTATCATTCGAAGCGCAAAGGACCGTAACACGCAGTTGAGTGGGAACTGTACATCGCAATATCTCAAACATTGTCTTGTACTAATAGGTCTGGTCTTGAACAATATGGTAACATCCGCGTGGTTTGTATTATAGTTTAAGTCTATATGGTTAAAGGGAGGGAGACCAGCATCATATATAATTAAATATACACGTGTTTATGCATGCTCAGTTGTCTCCCCTCTGACACCAATGAACAATAGCTATCTTATCTCTCTTAACTTACATCATACTTTCTTATTTGTCTGTAGATTATTTTGTAAAAACTATCAGTTCTGTTCTGCACTATCATCATTTTCTATCGTTGTACTACCACCTTCATTTGTCATAACGATTACCATTTACAGCTGAACTTGCATAATATATTATATCCATTGCTTTATTACACATGTAAACTCTTGGAATAAAAGCATTTGAATTGAATTGAGATGAGTGTAAACTAGCTATTTTATTTCTTTTCACAATTAGTGTATTTGGTTCATTAAATAACTGAAATCTTGCCAGCTGGTTTATATTGCGTGAGATCGAAATCCGATCCGATGATTGGGACTTGAATAGTTTATCGAAACTGTAGTTTTTAAAAAGGGTACATCAGTTTTTTTCTAGATTGCTTTTAATATGTTCGAATTCATAATAAAAATGCCATATCAATCAAAATATGGTGTAGCACCGTTTTGTTTAGGTCTTACGTTCTTTACTATTTTCAATTGAATTGGGCATACACTATTTAATTATACCCTAAGATAGCATATTTTACTATACACAATGAATATCCATGTTTTTAGGCTCATTTCTTGTGATTAGGTCCTTTAGAATAGAAAATATCATTGTTTGTTAATAAAATATAAATCTTAGAATCCTAGAAAAGCTTGGAGTAACCCATATCGAGGATCTGACAATCCTGCCGTCTTATGATTTCATAATATACCCAACTTTCAAAACTATTTAATTCAAGTTACAAGGCATTTCATAAAGCCGTTAGTCGTTAGTGGGGTGGGGGAGGTAGGTTGTGTGTGTGGGGTGGGGGGTGGGGGGAGGGGGCGTTGTTGCGAGTTACAAGCTGAAAAAAGCGAGTTTCGAGTTACAAGCCAAAAATGCGAGAAGTGTGTTACAAGCTGGAAATGCGAATTGCGAGTTACAAGCTTACAATAACTTAAAAAATGCGAATTCCAAGTTACAACCGAAAACGCGAGTTGCGTACAAAAAATAATATAATCCAATTAACTATTAACTAAAATCAATTCATTATTCATGATATATGACGTCACGTCCGGCGGACGTAAACAACTTATTTACGCAGTGTTAAAAATAATGAATTATAATTAAATATATACTGAAGTATACGCTCTAAATTTCTATAAAGCTTTCATAATTCGACGGAATGAAATACATACAAGAAATTCGAAAAACTAGTTGTGTTGACGTTAAAGGCGGAATAGACGATATAAGAAGCGATTAAAACCAAGACGCCGAACATGGTGGGAGTTACAAAAAGAAATATAAAATATCGGGCAGGGAAAGTAGCATTCAAGGTGGACAGTCAACCACAAAACACAGAAACAAACACGTAAACAGACAAACAAGAAGGCAAAAGTAATAATAAATGCAAACGACATCACAAACACAAAAAGAGTTGACAATAGGGCTACCGCCTTGGAACGGTCAGTGGCAAAGTAGGCAACTGGGGGTGTAAACCGGTTCTAGGGTGCAACAAACCCACACTTACCCTACTGTCATCCCAATAAAAGAGGACAGTGCAAATAAAGAAATCCCCGCCATGATTTAATGACAACCTGAACATATCATCAACGTCTTCGATGATGCATTTGGAATTACAGTGAAATCAACTGTAACACAACCACTTGACGAAACATACAACGCCTTCTATGATGCATTTGAGAATACAATGAACTCAACAAACGACACAACAATGGACAACCCCTTGGATGATAGCATCACCGAACTAAAATCAGTGCTTAAAAAAAAATCCGGAAAAAAAAGAAAACATTGAAACAAACACGTAAAAGCAAAGAGAACATTCAAAAAGACAAACCTAATAAGGAACAGGAAAATAAACGTGAAATCACAGAATTACATTGCTTAAATGACTGCACTGAAACAAATGGTAACATGACTAGATGCAACTGGTGTATGAAATGGTATCATGACAAGTGTGTCATAATTAATCTTAAAGATAATGTCGGATGGGGATGCTGTGAAGGATGTAGAAATATGCCAAACATGTTACAACAAATGCTGCAATCATTTTCAAACGTACAGCAGTCTACTGAAAACATATCCAAACAAGTATTAATATCTTCCGGCTACCGTACATTCCAAATTCCAAAGTTAGAAGATAAAATAACAGCCTTAAATAACCACCAAAAATGTCTTAGCCAAGAAAACAAAGCTTCACTTTCCGATATTAAACTAGATATGATAAATTTTAAAATTGATGTTGACAAGAAAATCTAAACCAAATCGCAAGGAGTTTTTGACAAGTTTAAAAGCTCATTAAATCACGAACAGCCACGTGCACGTACTGAATCAATAGAGCCAGTGGTCACTATATCGCCCCTTGCACAAATTGTACCACAGCAGAGTGAGGTCACAAGAAGAACCGAAACAGAAATATGCGATGAGTGTACAATCGAGGAGTATTCAATTGACACCTCCGCCAGAACAGATTCCGGTTATCACAAACAATCGGTCACAACGATGACCTACTTAAAGGGACATACGGCAATCTTGAAGTGTTTGAAATGGGAGTCTCGATTTATATATGCAGTATCATGTTTACTTTTCCCTAGTTATATTTAAATAAATCAAATTTTACGTATTCACTATTTCTTCTTATTATTTTATGTCTTAATATATTTTTGGTGCAATAATATCCAAAATTCAATAATATGCAAAAACAAATTCCTTAATAGTCTTCTTATAATTAATATTAATGATTGAACACATGCAAGTTATGCAGAAAAAACTCGCGGGACGCAGCCAGATTTTAATAAATAAAGATTGCCATGTCTCTCTTTAAATCAGAAAACACTACTACTTGGCTACTCCATGTTGCACCGAGTTAATCCAAAAGGAATAAAGAATGGTGTTATAAAACATGCAATACGTGGTACTGGAATATATTCACTATCGCGTGAAATGTCATTGTATGACATGAAAATCTTCAAAACAGTTGTTATATACATTGGGGGTAACGACGATGCTAATGGTAAAGACCCTGATTCCTTTATTGAACGATATAGTAAACTTATTGAGGAAAGAATGAAAATTAATCCAGCATACCAACTAGTTCTTTGCGAACTATGCCCGCTGGGTGATGTTGACGTCCGTTACTATAATGAACACATCGCAAATCTTGCAACTCACTTCGACTAAAATTGATTTGATTTATTCAATCTATTTTTTACAAATCGGAAATCCTGTGGAACGACACTCCGGGACAGTATCCACCACTCATACTCGGGTGTAAAGCGCCTGCTTGGAACGATTAATCAAACCGTTCCTATTGTTGCTGATTTCGACGCATTCACACCTGTTTTACGGTGTCAGACCGAAGCAAATAGCCCATTGAACATAATCGAAAATAGCCTATTTTGGGGGATCAGTCACAAGTTCCAAAACATTCGTTCGCTTAAATACACTTTAATTCTGTGAATTAATCACATTTGGATCGCAAACGGTTCTATATCTGGAATAAAACACCGATTCAGTTGTTCAATATTTCACGTCATTCATTCACTCTATGCATATTTTGAATCAAACATCTGTCAAAACTACATCTCTACATACACTCTGTGCTCATACTCTCCAAAGAAATAGTCCTGACAAACACAGTAAAATACTTACTATTTATGGCAACAGACATAATACTTTAACATCAGGTTAGATTTAACAATGAAATAAAAACTAATCTTGAGAAAAACACATGCAAACTAGAAACTTTCGATGTTTTCATGGAACTATTTTAGCCCCTTACGACCCGGAAGTACTTCCTGACTGGTTTGATACCTTACAGAAAAACAGGAGAGTGGATTGTTGCAAAATGCATCATATACTTGTCACAAGACGCACAGCGTAACTACAATCAATGACAACCTCCAGGAAGATATTCATAACGTGAGAAAGCGCGACCTAAAGCGAGACACTGGTCAACATGCGCGATATGCGATAGTATATTTTTAACATTCTAAGACTAAGTGTCTACCTACTGAAATGATTTATTATATTACTTTTTGTAACTTAATTTTATTATATAATTTTTTGCGCAACTATCATTTGTTGGCTTGTAACTCGCAACTCGTATTTTTTGCTTGTTACTCGCAACTCGCATTTTGGCTCGCAACTCGCATTTTCTAAATTATTGTAGGCTTGTAACTCGTAACTCGCTTTTTCGGCTCTTGTAACTCGCTACTCGCATTTTTCGGCTTGTAACTCGCAACTTGCGTTTTCTAAGTTGTTTTAAGCTTGTAACTCGCAACTAGCTTTTTGTTACTCGCAACTCGCGTTTTGTAACTCGCAACTCGACACTCGACAAAAATAAATCCTCGGGGGCGTGGGGTGGTGAAGACGAATGAGGAGGGATGCGCAGGGATACTATCGGACTGTTAAAGGTTAAAACAGTGTAAATGGTTTCCCATGCCCCTTCCAACGTAAAGTGTGGATGGTAAAGTCTCAAACCTCGTGAGAAGTCTGGGAAGCTTACTTTATCATGTGAAGAAACATGTCTGCTATTACACATCAACAAGGAAATAGGGTGTTAAATATCTTCCAAGAAAGTTTTCTTCAGCTGTGTCTTAACACAAGGTCAAATATCTACATTATTTCTACCCGTTGCAATTGCAAAATGTATACCTAAAATCGTCAAAAGCATGAGGAGATGCATTTTTCAAATATCAATAACATGTCCAGAATACAGTTACAGCCAAAAAATAAACACAAAATGTTTAAAAGAAAAATAAATTAGCACTCTTTAGTACAGAAACACTTTTTAACTGCACCATGCGAGCACATCCGGTTGATTTAGTGTTATTAAACCTCAAACATTTTTATTTATTTTTTAAACGGTAAATGTACATTTGACTATTCGTTTTTACTCTTGTTTTAGATTGTTCCTGCAACAACGCAACGTGTGGCAATGAATCCAACTGCTGTTTTCCGGAGTTAAATCATTACCAGTCTGTCGACAGATCCTTCCAAACGTGTACACATCTCTTTACACCGGTTGGCATGAACAGTATTTCTGTATATAAATCCTTCTATGTGGTCGATAAAAATCCTCTCGGAGGATGCGTTGGAGCAAAACAGGACTTAGCGGATGAGGAGTGCGGATCTATCAACGTTGCTCCGTGGGGAAGCCTTTTACCGGCATTCTCCAATGGAAAACTGTACAAGAACATACGCTGTGCTGAGTGTCATGGAGCAACCGACGCCGAAGTATTGCCTGTTGTCCAAAACTGTTTGAAGAAAGACTCTATCATGGGTATATCTGCGCAAACATTCATGGGTCTTCCAGCTGTTTCTGAAAGGGAATGTTACGTGTACTTTGAATACCAGATGTTTAAAGAACAGTTAAAGCAAGAACGGTGTTATAATGGCGTCATTCACTATTGCAATTCTATTTTCAAAATACCTGAAGGAGTCGAGCTCACGAAAAATGAAATCGAAGAAGCATGTACGAGTGGGTTTTACTCCCCATACCCCACATCACGAGAAGTATATGCTAACGTATTTTGTCACATGTGTAACGTACCCAACTTTTACGCAGGTAGTGTCTGTGCCGACCAGCGCGACAGAAGAGGAGGTACGAAATCTACCTTCAGTGTTCTCCTGGATCTAAAAGTGGTTGCTCAACTGCAAAATTCACCAACAAGAACTGTCCCTCTGTATAAAAAACTAGCATGTATACCACACAAAGGAAAGGTATATTGAATGTTTGCTATCCTTCAACAGCTATATGAGTTTAAGTATACGCGGTTTATATATGCTATCACTTTAAATTGATATATTTAAATAAATAAATAAATAAATAAATAAATAAATAAATAAATAAAATATATTGATGAATATTGTTTAAAGCAAAAACAAATTAAAAACAATTGTATTAAACGGAACCATTGAAAGTGTAAAATGTATACATGGCATCCTCAATTTATAATATTACTTTCATGTGTATTAAGTGTATTTGCTTTCAATTATATTTATCAAAACGTCATATCGTCCCATCAACGCAATAACTCCGTAAGTGCACTTTGGTAAATGTTTCAGAACAGACAAAAAACTTTTTTTTTTAACAGTGGTACATATACAGACACTGCGTTATATTTAAGTGTAATATACCTTTACTATGGTAGCTCTTTTATGATATTTAAATTAAAAATATTTTTAAATAAATGAGGTAATTATAATAATTAAATCAAAGTGACTTTGTGCGCTGAAAAGTTCAACGCAACAACTCCGTAAGTGCACTTATTGAGTTGTTGCATTGAAGTTTTTCACGACTGCAGATAGTGAGTTGTGAGTATAAAATCCAGAAAAGTGCCACTTTTGATATAACATGTATCTCAATATGAGAGACTCATTTATGCAAAAACAATGATTTTCCGAAAATATGTCGCTTACGGAGTTATTGCGTGGATGGGACGATATATGGTTAAAGGGCATGATGACTTCATTATTTCAAGATGGTCGCCTCCATTAATGTTTAAGTTTCGGTGCGTTTTTTTATTTTTTTATTGCAAATTATCACCTTTAAGTGATGTTTTGATAACTAGTTTATCCTTTTATACTTTTAGAGCTGTTTTAAGTGAAAATTGTTCACGAATATTGGAACAGACAGCCCCTTTGGTTTAAACAAATATTTTTTCAAGAAATTTGGTGATCGATATATCAAATAATACATGGACAGGATTGAAAGCAAGCTTCGATGAAAACATATGAGCCGCAACACGCATAAACGTCCCTTTGGACGTTTGGACGACAACGTCATAACGTAACAATTTATGACGTCGGCCGGTAATAAGTTAATTACTAATCAAATTTCTCGACACTTCTGTGTTTTACGTAATTATCATATCATAGGGAATATGTTTCTTAATATAAATAGTTGATGCTATAAAAAATGGTAATTGTTTATGTTTTTTGTAGTTATTTAATGAACGACGTTGTCCAAGACGACGACGTCAGCGTCAAAATTAATGGTGAATACGATCTTTAATTTTCAAATTGAGATAAAATCATTTTTAATTAAAATATCAACATAAAATAAAGAGATTTTGAAAGAGAAAATCACCGTGTTTCATAAACATCAAAAAACATTAAGTGTGAAATTTTTGTCTGAAGGGTCGTCTTCGCGTGTTTCGGCTCATATAAATTCATCTCCTCAACATCCCCTTTAAATGTATATATCTGACCAAATGCATATATCACAATATTGCATTTTTGCTATTACATTGTTAAAATGATTATGTTTAAAAATGATTTAATGTATTATATGTGAGTCATGAGTCATGTGTTTGTGCGCATTTCGTCTTGTGTTCATATATTGTTATGTAATGATGACATGTTCACAAATATACCCATATTCTTTCAGAGCGAGTGTCGACAAGTGCATTGTCCCACAGGCAGGGTAAACGTCAAAGGTTCGTGTGTGTTTATCAGCAAGACCATCTACCAGACAAGCTATATCTTGTGCCTCAAATTAATTCCCAGTTTTGGGACAAGTATAATAGCCACGCTTATGGAGAAGTTACTAAGCACCGCCTATCAAGAAGAACTTAAAGTTAATTTTGTTAAAAGCTCGTGGGGAAAAAAATGGAAAATAGATCGTATATACAACAAAGCATACAATTCGCCAATTGCTGCAAAGGACATCGTTGTACGATTGTCATACGAACCACTATCCGTAAATCCCGAACAATTACTGATGGAAATACAACTCTCACTGGCCGATACGCTATGGACATTTTTTATAGGTAATGAAACGATCAAAATGTCTCAATCATTAGCTGAATTCAATTATTTGAAGTTCATTGAAACTGCTGGCAACCTCACGAATTCCTTCATTCCAGTTAACATTATGGGTATTGACAAAGATGTATTAAAGTGCCTTCCAAACGCGGCTTTGAACGACAAGATATACAGCCTAGTCTTTACCAGAGATGTTCCGCGACAATACGCTCCAACGTTCATCACACGTTTGTTTGTTTGCGAGCAAATTGAACTTGAAAACCACGAGTTCCTCTTGCACTGTGGCGCCCAAGTTTTATATTACATCTCCCGAAACGTCTATTTGTATGAAAGCCAGTTCGCTTTGCTGCACGACGATAATGGAAACTACACGGCCAGGATTTGCCTGCAAGATTCATTGTTTGTTGTCTCCAGTACAGCATGCATTTCTAAGTTTGGTGTGTTTGGCAGTTTTGTTGCTGTTCTTTGGTTAAGTATAATAGTTTGAGTATACTTTATGTGAAAACGATCTAGCTGTACATTGCATCAAGTTCGGTAACAGTTTCTTTGAACTCATGACCCCAGGTTTCCAGTGTATTTTACCAAAGATTGAGAACTTCACCAATTGGAAGGCCACTGAAGAACTTGTCTAAGATATTATTATTTTACACATTTTGTAATATTTTTGTTAAAATTGGATGGAAGATGGAAGTGCTATAGTGGTAACAAAACCTAACTTTGTCTTAATTCAAGGGTAAATAATTCGCTTAAGACCATTATATATTAATGATTAAAGAACTTATCGAAAGTGTTATTATTATACGCAATCTGTAAAAAAGAAAAAAGAAAATAAGTTAAATTATTGGATGTAAAATGGAAAGGCTATAGAGGTAATAAGACCAGTTTATGTAATATTTGCTAATTCAAGAGCAGATAACTCGCTTTGTTACTATCTTATATGCATGATTGAATAATTTGTCCAAGATCTGATTATTCAATACATAGTCTATTTGGTATATTAGATGAAAAATGGAAGTGCTATATGGTAGTAGAAATGTCAACATATGTTTTTTTTGCAGATTCAAGGGCTGATAACTCACTTTGATACCGTCGTATATATAGAGGATCTTACATGAGTACTAATTCATTTTTGAATTTATTAAACGAGTGGCAAAATGATATAATGTGAGGCTCTTGTCGAGTATTATATCATTTTTGTTAACGAGTTTAATACATTCAATAATGAATGAAAACGAATGTTAGATTCTATTTATTTTTATTTCTATTTTTATTCCGAAAGTCCTGTAATTTGTTATAAGTATAAAAAGCCTATTAGAAATATTATTTTCAACTGCAACAAAATAGTTTCTGACCTTTATATAGTACATTATACTCCTAAGGAATGTGAATGTAACATATCAAAATGTTGCTATGCTCCAGCAGGTCATGTCATCACTGGTAATTTTGATATTGTTGATAAACGTATTCGGCATTTGTTTTCGAAAGGTCCTAAATATAGATTACCTTCAACTATTGATTTTAATGCCTGTCGTGCGCAAATCGCCCACTCCATTGAAGATTTTAGTATAAAATGGTGTCGTAGAGAACATGCGGACCCAAACTCACTTTCTACTTGGAAAATGTCAATTCTTAAAATTATAGATACACGTATTAACTTTTATAATGCTAACCCCTCTATACTACCTCCGAGACCTAGGTTTTCCTTTCGTAATTTAAAATCGGCAATTCAGAAATTTAATAATAAATTTATTTAGTTCCTGCAGATAAAGCAGCTAATAATGTAATTATTGTTTGACGACTACATTAAGTCAATGTTTTATCTCTGGAACTCGGCAGCACCAATTCGTATACTCCAGTTAATTCTACTGCGGATGATGTTGTTTCCGCACATATCACTCGGTGCACTACTTTCAAGGCTGGTGTAAACGATAAGAAAAATAAACTGCCTACCATGTACTGGATTCCTAAATTACATAAAAATCCATATAAGGCTTGCTTTATTTCTAATTCAAGTGCCTGCACCACAACAAACATCTCCAAACTTTTAACTTCTTGTCTTACTGCCGTTAAAGATCACGTTAAACTATATTGTGATAAAACTTATGAAAACTCTAGGATTAATTTATTTTGATGTATAAAAAATTCAGGAGACGTTCTCGATACAAATTTCAATAAAGGTCAAGTTTCATCAATAAGTACTTATGACTTCTCTACACTATATACAACCTTACCACATCATCTTATTAAAGACAAGCTAATTTCTCTTATTCAAAAAACATTCGCTAGAGAAAATACTAATTTGGCATGTAATAATATTAAAGCGTTTTTTTACTAACGGCAGTTTAGACAATTATACTATGTGGACTTGATATGACGTTTGTGAAGCACTCATCTTCCTATTAGATAATACTTCGTCAGGTATGGTACCACCGTTTATAGACACATTGTTGGTATCCCTATGGGTACGAACTGTGCACCACTTGTCGCAGATTTGTTTTTATTTTGCTATGAAAGGGATTTCATGTTGAGTCTTTCACAAGATACCCAGGCAGATGTTATGAAGCTTTTAATGACACCTCTCGGTATCTGGATGACATACTGAACATTGACAACCCTTTCTTTCCAACTATGGTTGATAATATTTATCTTAAAGAACTTCAGCTTAATAAAGCTAACATATCTGATAATAACGCTTCTTTTCTTGATTTAGATCTCTCGATTGAAAATGGTGAAATAATAAGCAAAATCTATGACAAGAGAGATGATTTTAATTTTGACATTGTTAATTATCCCCACTTGGATGGGGATGTTACCCGAGCAACTTCTTATGGGGTGTATGTGTCTCAACTTATTCGTTTTTCAAAAGCTTGTACTCGAGTTGAGGACTTTAATATTCGTAATTTTTGTATAAATAAAGGCTACTCAATCAGGGTTACCGTTACCATAAACTTCGTAAAACCTTTGCAAAACTTTATTATCGTAACCCTGATCTTCTTTCCAAATATAAAAGCAATTTAAAGACTCTTCTGCGACAAGGACTATCACAACCTGACTTCTATGGTGATGTGATTTCTAAACTTCGTAAGATTCTTGGTCATGATCACTTTCATACTATCTTTGTTAAACTTGTTAAAAAGTTTATCAAAAGAGGTTATGACCCTATCATTTTGCAACGTACTGCATGCTTGGTGGTGTGGTGGACCCTTTTACAGTTCACCACTATGCTATCCTCTTTAATTGTACGATGAACGGACAGACTGTGGAACCAATGATGACGCCTACCTAAAGCCCATTGGGAAGGTGGCGTTTGATGTTTGTCTATGATCTTTCCTGTCGTGCCCTTAATGGTTTATTCTCTTGTTTCTCTGGCTTCTGCCAAGTCATTGAGTACCTTCATTGTGGCTTTCTAGGCTATTATCTTTTTTTGTTATATTTACACGAGCATATTTGTGTTTTACTTATATTGCCTATTGATGCTGCCTTGCTGGTTAGAGATTAGATCATGGCGGGGATTTCTTTATATACACTGTCCTGTTTTAATGGGATGAAGTAGGATAAGTGCGAGGTTTGGTGCACCCTAAAACCAGTTTAAACCCCCAGCGGCCTTTGTTGCCACTGACCGTTCCAATGTGGTAGCCCTATTGTCAACCCTTTTGTGTTTGTGATGTCGTTTGCATTTTTTTGTATTACTTTTGCTTTCTCGTTTGTTAGTTTGCGTGCGTCTTTATTTTTGTGTTTTGTGGTTGACTGTCGTCCTTGAATGCTGCTTTCCCTGCTTTCCCTTTAACACGCGAAACCGACATAAACCGTGGAAATTGGATCATAGTCATTGTCGATTTTTTTGACAAAGTTTGCATACTTATATAACTAGTGGTATATCGAAAATATAGAATGGTGTTACTCCACTCCTACACCGTAAGTTATATATATATATATTTAACGTACTTGTACAATATCTGATTATTATACAAAAAGTTTGGTTACGATCTGATTGAAAATTAAAGGGGTTTTATAGCAACAATGGCAAATTATCAATTTTCAATAATTCAAGGGCCATAACTGAGCCATACACTGCTGAATCTGGCTGGTTCAAGCTCGCGTTCGAGACTTTATGGATTTATCTACTGTGTAAGTTTGGCTAAGATCGGATAAAAAAATATAGGGGCTAAAGTGCCCACAAAGCAAAATCATGAGTTTTTGCCAATTCAAAGGCAGATAACTAATCTAGCTGGTTCAAGAACACATTCGAAAGCTTATAACTATTGTGTAAGTTTGGTTAAGATCAGATAACAAATGGAGTGGGTAGAGTGCCCACAATACAAAAGTATGCGTTTTTGCCAATTCAAGGAGAACCATAGAAATCCATAAGAAGTCTTTGGCAACGGATGGGCACGTAAACCGGGCGGTCCTCTGAGTAGGTAAGAGAACCATAGGAGTACATAAGAAGTCTGGTTACGGATGGGCACGTTATTGTGCGCAAAAACTGATGAAAGATGTTGAAATGAAGGATTAATTAAAAATTAATGTAAATATATAAAAATAAAAATATTTACAAATAAAGGATTATATGGTAGTAATATAAACTATATACGTAAATCAACAAATGCCCGAAAACGGGTATATAAAGCAGTAAATATATACAAGAACATATTTTAATGATTTATATAGTCGGACTTCCTTCAGAAAATCTAAAACAAGACAAAAATATATAGTATTAAATAACTCGGTCAGAGTATTAACATTGTAGTACCTTTGATGCATAGGATCAAAGTCTATACATTCCAACAAGATGTGTTTGACCGTTAACGGTGCAAAACAGGGAATACATTCTGGTAATTGCTCAACTTCCTTACGAAGAATGGGTCTACTAGAAGAACGCCATTCTCCGAGCAACGGTTTAATTGAATGGAGTTTATTGTTAACTGGCAAATCCAAAGCGGATTGCCAAGAGTTACGAACATATGTGCTAATACAACTTGTAAAATCAGTATAAGGTAATTTTGGTATAGATATATGTAAACCTAATGCTGCTTTAGCAACCTAATGCTGCTTTAGCAGCATTATAAGCTCTATCATTACCACGTATTCCTACATGGCTTGGAAGCCATCAGAAAATAATAACATTGTAATTTTCTAAAAGTTGAAGCACGACAGGGTCATGTTTCATATTACCCAGTGCTTGAAGAGATTAAAGGGAATAAGAAAAGATTCCAAAATGGTCATCATCAGATTCCTGAATATAATTTAAGGCAAGTTCAATTGCCTTAAGTTCAGCTGAAAAGATAGATGCCTTGTCAGGCGGGTGGCACATTATGCTGTGTTTGTGAACAACAGCTGCTGCAGCTACGTTATCTCCATCTTTAGAACCATCTGTGTACATATTTTGAAAGTTACTGTATTTCGATTTAATTTCATTAAATTTACTTTGAAAGACAGTATTGTCTGTACTGTATTTTTTACTATTATAAAGATCGAAAATAATTGTTGTTGTTCCAAAGTCCACGGTGGAATTTATGGTACTTTGTACTTGGCAATCAAATTTAGATCGATTTCAGTGTCTCTTAATTTTGGTTTAATACGAAGACCAAATGGTCGAATGGCCTTCGGTTTACCATCAAAAAGAGGTTCATAACTAGGATTAAAAACATTATCGAAAGTTGGGTTTGAAGGATTAGATTTTAATTTAATGGCATATTGAAGGGCTAATTTGTCCTGTCTATGAGACAGTGATGGTTCATTAGCTTCAATGTATAGACTTTCGGCTGGTGATGTACGAAAGGCACCTAAGGCGAGTCGTAATCCTTGATTATGTATAGGATCGAGCATCTGCTAGTATGATTTGCGAGTCCATCCATATACTATTGATCTGTAGTCCAGCATGGATCTGATAAGAGATCTATTAAGCTGTAAAAGTACTTTTTGATCTGCTCCCCAATTCGAGTTTGCAACAACTTTAAGTAAATTAAGAGCTTTAAGGCACTTGGCCTTCAAGTATATAAGGTGTGGTATAAACGTCAATTTACGGTCGTAAATAAGACCAAGGAATTTTGTTTCATCCACTACTGGTATTGGTGACTCATCCAGTGTTAGATGAGGGTCTTCATGATGTTTACGTAGTTGACAAACGTGCATACAATTAGTTTTAGATTTAGACAATTTAAAACCATTTTCATCCTACCAGGTCTGAAGTTTATTTAGACATTGTTGCAGTTGTCTCTCAATCGTGTTCATGTTTTTGCACGATAACAAACAACAAGGTCGTCAACATATATAGAGACCAATCCACACCAGGATTGATGCATTTAACTATACTGTTAATTTTTAAATACAACAGGTGATAGAGAGTATGCTGCCCTGTCGCACACCCATCTACTGTTAATGAATGTCAGAGAGGGTTGAACCCATTAGGACACGAAACTGTCTATCATCTAAGAAATTCACTATAACAATTGATAATCAGCCTCTAAGACCAAGGTCATAAAGATCATTCATGATACCGATACCGTACTTCCATGCAGTATCATAAGCTTTCTCAAATTCAAAAAATACGGCTGCTAGATGTTCTTTCTTTACGAAAGCTTCCCTAATAAATGATTCATATCGAATGAGATTGTCTGTTGTGCCTCGTTGGCGCCGGAATCCACTTTGATACTTTGTTATCAGCTTTTTGGATTCCAGATACCAAACGGGTCTCTCATTAATCATTCGTTCCATGGTTTTACATATACAACTCGTTAAAGCAATAGAGCGATAATTTATTGGGTCCGTATGATCCTTTCCAGGTTTGGGGACTGGAATAACGATTGTTTCCTTCCAAGAATCGGGGAAGTTTCCGGTCACCCAAACCTTATTAAATATATCAAGAAGTGTAGAGAGACAGGTTTCAGGTCAATGTTTTAATAATTGATAATGAATATCATCAGGACAAGCTGATATATCATGAGCCTTTGTAAGGGATTCTCGAAGTTCTTTGAGAGTGAACAGTTTATTGTATTTCCCCAAATTTTTCGACGTGAAATTCAGTTTCTTCTGTTCTTTTAGTTTCTTATTTTTTAGAAAATTTCGTTGACTATTTTCAGAAGAAGAGTTTTTAGAAAAAGTTTCTGCCAAAGTGTTTTAATATCTTTTACAGATGTAACATTTTCATTATCAGTTGTAAGATGATTGACACATCTAGAATTACCTTTACCGTTTATTTTCCGGACCATGTCCCACGTCTTCTTAAGAGATGAGCGAGAGTTCAGCCTAGAGATATAAGATCTCCAGTATTTTCTCTTGCTATCCTTAATAATACGACGGGCTTTTGCAAGAAACATTCTAAAAGTATCTAAATTATTTTAAGTTGGCCGCAAGTTAAAAGCATGCAATACAGCTTTACTGTCGATGACTGCCTTTTTGCAGTCATCATCGTACCATGGTTTATGTGGACGTTTTGGATTTGCCGAGGTTTTTGGAATAGTTTGATCAGCTATATCATGAAGGGTTTTGGTCAAAAGAGCAGTTGCGTCTTCGACATCCTCGAAAAAGGAAGGCTTTAATTGTTCCTCACAAAGAGATTGAAACGTATCCCAATCAGCTTTGCGAAGTTTCCATCGTTGCGTTTTTTCGAGAAGTGGAGGGCCTATAATTTCAAGAAATAAGGGGAAGTGGTCACTTCTACATAGGTCGTCACCAACACTCCACGAGAAATCCATCAATAGCGTGGGATCGCATATTGTTAAATCAGTGGAAGAATGAGAGCCTGTAGCTGGATGTAAATAAATATGTGATTTGTTATCATTAAAAAGACACAAGTTATTTTTGACTAAGAAATCCTGAACTTCCTTGCCCTTATCGTTTATATCCTTAAAACCCCAAATGTAGTTGTGTGCATTAAAATTACCCAAGAGTATAAAAGGTGATGTAATTGTGCAACTAGGTGATTTAGATCTTTAAGGTCTAGTGAAGAAATGGGCGGTAAATATAAGGAGCATATTGTTATAACTGTGTGCATCGTAACACTGACCGCAACAGCTTTCACAAGTATCGAAACTCCGCCAGAAGCTTTATCACCTGTATCATAAATATAGTTATACAATGAATAGTTTTTAAAAAATATCTTATCACTAGTCTTCAAGAGAGTTTCTTGAAGACAAAATGCAACAGGGTTGTGTTTATTTAAAAGTAAGCTGTTTTCATCATAATTAGTTTTATACCTCGGCAGTTCCATTGAATGACCTGATTTTGATGTCGCTAAGGCGAAAATACGGGTTTACGACCTTTGTAGAAGTTGTTGAGGATATTGTTGAAGAAGATTTAGGCTTGGAAGTCACAAGAGGTTTGGGAGCTACAGGAGGCTTATTTAAGAGGTCCACAGTTTGAGAGGCTGAAGATGTTTTAGAGGATTTCTGAACAGAGAGTGGAAAAGTAGCTAACTTGTCGGAGTCTATTGGCCAGGTTAACACGGTCTGAGCCGCGATAAACCTGGTAGCTGGTTTCTCAACCTTACACGCATCGGCGTACGATTTGCCAGATGGAGTGGGCGGAGTAAGATTTTCGACAAGGTTTTAGCTTATGGGAAAGAGATATTTCTTTCTATTTTGATTTTCTGAATTTCTCTCTCGTGTTTCCATTTCGGACAGTCTTTCGAAAAATCCCCGTGGACCCCCTTGCAATTAACGCAAGAGGCGGGATTCTGCAGTTAGAGAAATCGCTGTGACCCTGTTGGCCACCGCGCGCGCAAACGGCAGTTCTCTTGCATCTTTCTCGATGATGCCCAACATGTTCGCAAGTGAAACATCTGAGAGTGTTTGTGATAAAAGGGTCTACTGGTAGAATAATATATCCACTTTTAATCGTTTTAGGAAGAGTTGGTGTGCTGAAAGTAAGCACGAATGTACTAGTAGGAGTGAGAATGCCACTCCGCCTTGTATTCAAACGAACTACTTCAGTCACACCTTGTGATTTGAGGTTAAGTGTAATTTCCTCGACGGTGCAGTGCTCCAGTTCACTAGAGCGTACCACACATTTTGAGGTGTTGAGGGAGATATGAGGTATCACCTCAACAGGGATATTGACAAAAGATCTG
This sequence comes from Cyrtodaria siliqua, assembly GCA_037043455.1. NCBI lineage: Eukaryota > Metazoa > Mollusca > Bivalvia > Adapedonta > Hiatellidae > Cyrtodaria > Cyrtodaria siliqua. The sequence goes on from JAWPHD010006329.1 coordinate 44,718, forward strand.
AAGACGATTGTCAGAGTGTGATTTATGTTCACACTCGACAAGAAGTTTTTGATTTTTAAGTTTCTTAACACTCCTCGGCTCACCGGCAATGCCGAGTAAGGCCTTAGAGATAGCAAAAGGAGAGAGATTTGTAATAGGTCGAGATTTATCCAATGAGATAACATTAAGGAATCGGGGCCAATTCAGGTGTGAAATACCAGTGTCTGAGTCAGACTCAGAGTCTGAATAAGGTCCTGGTCCATTTCTAGAACGTTTAGAACCAGATATTGAAGTTGATGGAGTATCGGTAGTGTGTGCGTTTTTCGTCCCATAATGGGGAATCGGTATTCACTCTTCACGCTTCCCACCCACATCGGATCCAACAAGGGGACATTTGCTGTGGATATCCGACAGACAAATGCCGAGAATACGCGAAGAGTATATTCATATAAAACTAATGCATCAGACCCCCCATACCACCCAGCGGACATAACCCCTTAACTAAAAAGTCAAAGAGCCGCACTTATGTTCCGCTTAAAAGTGGCATGAGTATAGCCATATAGCATTCAGAAATACATGATTAGCGCTAGCGCCATCGTCATAAAGGATCCTTTCTACATTATGTTTAAAGAGGACAAAATAAAAAGGGAGTAAGATGTTAAACGAGAGGGATTGAGAGAGATGTGAATTAAACAAGGAGCTAGGATCCCGTATAGCTGGCGTGACAAACCGATTGATCAGATCGGGATTATTTGACCGCCGTCTAGTTAAGTCCGGACCAACGTTTTGTGTTGTAATGCTGAGATAACTACAAGATTAACTACCAGATCTCCACGTCACTTAACCACCAGGATTCCCTTCTCCAACGACACGGGTCGCCATCCACGGTTAACAGGTGGGTTACTTTTAGGGGGTTGGAGTGGGGGAGGGGGTCCTACCCCTCTGCTAAGTAACGAGCTTTCGGCTGATTCTTATCATCCCACCACCGACAGGGGTATATTTCAGATGAAAGGTCTTTAAAACAAGAAGAACAGTTTGATATAAGCAATATTTGCATGTGGCTAGCCTAACACTCTGTGATATGACTAGCCTAACACTCTGTGATATGACTAGCCTAACACTCTGTGATACCAAAAACGTTAAACATTCAGTACAAAACGACTTTTTTGGTTAACAATATCAAACATAGCTTTATTTGATACGTTATAACTAGTATTAAAAACCTGTTTTATGACGACAAAACAAAATTCAGATTCAAATCGCAAATATCTTCAAATTTAAAAAATATATAGTTCACATGCGTACCCTTAAATTTTCGAATAGGTCAAATCCTCCTAAAATAAACTATTTCGTTCGGTTATGTTACGTTTCATACAGTATCTGTTTTACTCTTATATAACAAAAAAGAAGACAAAAAATATGACAATAAATATTTGATATTTTCTGACGTCACTCCGTTACAATTTATATTGACCAGTGTGTACGTATTCAGCTAAAATGTTTGAATCAGGTGTCGCAGTAACTAACAAGAACCTGTTCACTCAATTTTCATTTAAACTGTATATATTGAAAACAAGTTGTTACCTTTAGCGTAGACATGTGTTATCTTTAGCGTTGACATGAAAAGTTGTTACCTTTAGCGTTAGCGTTAGACTAATCATCATATCTTGTTGTCATATTTAGAAGAATATTGTGAAAGATGGATACTTACTGTTAATACGGCAAAGACAAATATCAGGATATTTAGAAAGAGGAAGGTTACCAGACACTCTTAAATTTTATTATCAACAAAATGAGATTTTGTAAGCAGTTTTAAATACTTCGGTATTGTGTTCACTTTAGGTGGGGCTTTCAATGAATCGGATAAAATGTTGGCCGGACAAACATTAAACGCTATATTCCAGTTAAATAAATATTTAAACAAATGTATCGAATTATCTCCTAATCATACATTTGACTAATCTCACCTATATTAAATTACTCGGCCGAGGTATGGGGATTTAATAAAGGTAAAAAAGTAGAAAGGACACATTTAGGTTTTTGTAAACGTTTATTGGGGGTGAAATTACATTGTAAAAACCAAAAATAGCTTCAATCAATATTTCGTTTGTGGCCGTTTCCAAAGGTCCATTATCATACTCTTTTTTTATAGCACAGTGGTGTTGCTTGTGCAGTGTGGCGGCAGTAAAACGTCTCCCCGCGCTTGCAATCAGTACTGTTATTCATTCGATCTTTGGAGATCGCTGAGCCCGATACTTTTCTTTAATTATCGGTGGTACTTTTTCATTTGTTTATTTTGTTTTCTTACTTAATTTTCTATTCAGTGGTTCCACTACTCCGGCCGATTAAAGGCTCTGGGTATTGTTTAACATGTTGTCTGCTTTTTAATTTAGTCTTTTGACTGTTACTTGTGATATGCAGGCTTCATAACCGCTGCTCCCAACTAAATTCCATTATGTTTTTTTCGCTCTTCCGGGCATAGCTTTTTATTAGATACTGGGATCATACGCCGTACGACATGGGGGAGATTAATCCCCATGTTCACCGCCATATGCATGCCATCTTCGGGATGGTTAGAATTGTGAACTATTGATTTTATTAATATTGAGTTGTGCTCAACCCGGGGCTAGAGGGCGTAAGCGGTAGCAAGACTATTTCACTACCGCTCATGAACAGTCTCAATCAAACCGAGACTGCAATATTTCGTTTGTGTCGTTTTCGGCCGTTTCCAAAGGTCCATTATCATACTCTCTTTTTATATACGGTGAAACTGGAATACTGAATTACACGAAATACACAAATATAGTTAAAATATGTTAAGAAACGATGATGAAAGGCAAATAAATAAAACAAACTGGGTCTCTCAAATTAGACATTTGTTATCAACACTGGGTTATTATGAAGTATGGCTAGTTCAGGGAATTGGTGATAGGGTATTGTTTCTCACTGTTTTCAAACAACGTCTCGAGGACGTATTTATTCAAGACTGGAATACCCAATTAAACGATTCTACCAGAATTATTATTTATAGGACAATTTTATTTTACAATTGCAATCTTTAAATACAAACCATATCTTGATATTTTAAATAACTCATATTAAGCCTTGTGAACACTCTATCACCTTCATTTATTATTTGATCTTTACCAAACTTGCTCAGATTGTTAATACCAATTATAGCTTAAACAAATTCGAAAATCAGGTTCGGTAACACCAGAGTTATGGCCCTTGTTTTTTTCTGGAAAATGCCATTTTCTGCCTTGTGAACACTCTAGCACCTTCATATTTACTTGATCTTTACCAAACTTGCACAGATTGTTAATATCAATGAAAGCTCGAACAAGTTTAAAACGAGCTAAATCGGATCAGTAACCCGGAGTTATGGCACTTGTTTTTTCTAAAAAATGCTATTTTTTGCCTTGTGAACACTCTAGGGCCATCAATATTAATCGGATCTTTACTTAACTTTGCCAGTGTCTTTATATCAATGAAAGCTCGAACAAATTCGAAAACCGGCAGGATCAAAAATAATTTCAACGGAGTTATGGCACTTGTTTTGCTGAACAATGCCATGATAAGCATTGTGAAAATCTAGCACCTTCATTTATTATTTGATCTTTACCAAACTTGAAGTTCAGAACAGATTGTTAATATCAATGAAAGCTCGGACAAGTTCGAAAACCAGCTAGATCGGACCATTAACAGCGGAGTTATTGCCCTTGATTTAGTTAAAAATGCCATATTTTGCCTCATTAAGACGATAGGGGCTTTATTGTTCATCCGATCTTTACCAAACTTTATCAGATTGTTAATATCAATGAAAGCTCGAACAAGTTTAAAACGAGCTAAATCGGATCAGTAACCCGGAGTTATGACCCTTGTTTTTTTTATTATAAAAAATGCTATTTTCTGCCTTGTGAACACACTAGGGCTGTCAATATTAATCGGATCTTTACTTAACTTTGCCAGTGTCTTTATATCAATGAAAGCTCGAACAAGTTCGAAAACCGGCAAGATCAAAATAATTTCAACGGAGTTATGGCCCTTGTTTTGCTGAAAAATGCCATGTTAAGCATTGTGAACAATCTAGCACCTTCATTGATTATTTGACCTTTACCAAACTTGCACAGATTGTTATTATCAATGAAAGCTCAGACAAGTTCGAAAACCATTTAATCGATTTAGTTCAAAATGCTATATTTTGCCTCGTTAAAACTTTATTTTTTATCCGATCTTTACCAACCTTATCAGATTGTTAATGTCAATTAAAGCTCGGTCAAGTTGAAAACCAGATAGATCGGACCAGTAACAGCGGAGTTATGGCCCTTGATTTTGTTAAAAATGCTATAATTTGCCTCGTCTTACGAAAAGGCCTGATCTTTGCCAAACTTTACAAGATTTTATGACTTTCATTTTTTATATTATATATATATATATTTTATAATATATTATATATATTTTTTAAATTGTTTTGTTTGATTCGTTCTTGTTTTAAAAAAAAAAACACTTTTTTTTTGATATTTTTTTTTTGATTTTGTTTTTGATTTTTTTTTTTTTGATTTTTTTGTTTTTAGCTCTATGTTGGACCAGTCGGACCAGTAACATAGGAGTTATGGCTCTTGATTTAGATAAAAATGCTATATTTTGCCTCGTTAATACGGCAGGGCCTTCATTTTTCATCTGATCTTTACCAAACTTTACCACATTCTTTAGTTATGGCCTTGATTTAGTTGATAAGCTGTATTTTGCTCAAAATTTTCAAAAAAACGTTAATGGCAGTCTCCCGCTTCATTGATGTTATAAGAGCCATTTTAGCCAGTAGAGCGTCCATATGCCCTCTTGGGCCTCTTGTTGGTTTATATCACATTGTTAATACATTTGTTACATTGTTCATCCATTGTCATGTTAAAATTGTCAGTTTTGAATTTGGTTTTGCTTATATAGAAATGAGTGTATGAATACAGTATTTTGGCATCTCAATGTTTATGTTATTAAAAGGAGCATTCATTCATGAGCAAGTTCTTTCTTAGAAGATACATGACCCTCACTTTTCTGTGGATTTTTTGGCAGTTTATGTGTCATTTGTGATGAGAATGTAAGTTATTCATTTTTAATTTGGGCCTAGATATGAATGACCACAAGGCATTTAAATTTTAAATCATAAACAACTCAATGCAAAAATTAATGGGCGTGTTACACCTCAATAAACGATTTACCTTTCTCATTTTTTTTTACTTCCTACTTCCGCGTCGGAAGCTCAATTTTGACTGGTTCCCAGTTTCGCGTTCGCCAGTAAATTGACACAAACGGTGTTATAGTTCGAGTCATTGTTTAAGAATAGGCTGATATATTGACAATCTCATTAAAATCAGACCCTTTATCACGTTACGATACTCTTCGCTACTAGGATTTAACGACTTCCCCTTACAGGTCACAGATTTGAGCCTACAAAATTGTTCGGTATTGAAAGTTTCACTGCGCATGTCGCATTTAAAGGCTGTGCCATTTAGTGCATTTCATTAAATTTATCGTGCAAAAACACAGCAATAACTTATTATTATTATTATTATTACTATTATCATTATTATTATTATTATTATTATTAGTAGTAGTAGTAGTAGTAGTAGTAGTAGTAGTAGTATTGTCATTATCATTATTGTTATTACTATTATTATTATTATCATCATCATCATCATCATCATCATCATCATCATCATCATCATCATTATTATCATTATTATTATTATTATTATTATTATTAGTAATCATTAATATTATTAGTATTATTATTATTATTATTATTATTATATGGGAATTCTTTTTCCTAATATAGTCCTTTAACTTGAATTTCGATTCGTCAAGGAAAAGAAAATCACAAAAAGAGCTAGCACATGTATGGAAAAAAACGAAATGAATATTTATGGAGAATAGTGAATGAATAAATTGAATTAAATAGATCAAATAATAAATGTATTACATTAAAAGAAAGAAAGAAAGAAAGAACGAACGAACGAACAAATGAATGAAGGGATGAATGAATGCACGCACGAATGAATGAATGAATGAATGAATGAATGAATGAATGAATGAATGAATGAATGAATGAATGAATGAATGAATGAATGAATGAATGAATGAATGAATGAATTAATGAATGAATGAATGAATGAATGAATGAATGAATGAATGAATGAATGAATGAATGAATGAATTAATTAATGAAAATTAAAACATACATGAATTAAAACAGTGTCATAATTAAATGTATTTATTTAAACTGTCTCAAGTTCGAGGACATATTAATGAATGAATTAATACTCTGAATGGAATACTGACAAATCTGATTATATAATCCTGATTGTTATTTACTGTTTATATGTTACTGTTTATTGTACGCTGTGACAGCGGGATGGCTCCCCGACCCTCACATACCTATAACGGGGAAATAAACGGGTTTCCTCACAGAAACTCAAAAGAAAAAGAAAAAACTACTTAAAAAAATCACGAAATTCCAGATTGCAGTTTGCCCTAAAGGGATTGGAGAACACGGCAATATTGAAGTATTTATCAAGCATTAACATGCCATCTCTATTTATTAATTTAGTATCTTGCTACATTTAAACTTTTTGGCATATAGTTATATTAAAGGTAAACCAACTTGGGAGTTTTCAAGTTTCTTTCGTTATTTTGTCATTTAACATTGGTGGTCCAGTTTTTGGATTCGGCCTAGCTCGTTAAGGCCGTTTATGTGGTGTCTGCTGAGTTTCGATTCTCTAAATATGGAAGTCATACTTTTTTAAAAATTAAACATTAATATTGCTTTCGTTTCAGTGCGAAACTAAAGAAATATCAAAAGATCGGACAGGGAAAGTAGCATTCAAGGAGGACAGTCAACCACAAAACACAGAAACAAACACGCAAACAGACAAACAAAAGTAATAATAAATGCAAACGACATCACAAACACAAAAGGGTTGACAATAGGGCTACCACCTTGGAACGGTCAGTGTCAAAGTAGGCCACTGGGGGTTTAAACTTGTGCTAGGGTGCACCAAACCTCACACTTACCCTACTGTCATCCCATTAAAACAGGACAGTGTAAATAAAGAAATCCCCGCCATGTTCTAATCTCTAACCAACGAGGCAGCATCAATAGGCAATATAAGTAAAACACAAATATGCTCGTGTAAATATAATACAAAAAAACAATAGCCTAGAAAGCCACAATGAAGGTACTCATTGACTTGGTAGAAGCCAGAGCAACAAGAAAATAAGCCATTGAAGGCACGACAAGAAATATCATAGACAAACATCAAACGCCACCGTCCCAATGGGATTTAGGTAGGCGTCATCATAGGGTCGACATCCTGTCCGGTCATCATACGAAGAGGAAAGCATAGTGGCGAACTGTAAAAGGGTCCACCACCAAGCATGCAGTACGTTTCAAAATGATAGGGTCATAACCTCTTTTGATAAACTTTTTAAAGTAGGTCAATCCGGCTGCAAGTGCTGCCCGTGTTTCTGTTGGTAATGGCTCCTCCGTTGCACACGCTGATTTTGTAACCGTTATGCTCAGTGTGTATCCCGCAGGGTTGTTCCAACGTCGGTATCCGTGGAGATGAGTCAGACTTAGTTGTTTAGTAGCAGAATATGGCTCTTTTCAAGGCCACGTTAAAAAATTTAAACTTTAAAAACTGGAAAGGGGTGCAAAACTTCTATTAAAATATTGTTGATCCTCTGCAGGACGCGTCGACATCCCCTTGTAAGCTGTTGATGGGCACACCTGCTGGTCCGATGGTCTGGACGAGAAGGATATGACAACATTGCATTGGAGGTCACGTCAGATTGACCTTACGATTAGCCAATCATATTTCAGCCTACAGAATTGCTCGGTATAAACTGCATCAGTGCGCATGTCGCGTTTCAGTAAAACGATGTGGAGCAGTCTACGATCGATATTTAAAGAGACAATGTCCGTAACTTTTAGTTCATAAAACACGTTGACAAACACAACACACCATCCATTATTGAATATTTACTGAATAAAATAGAGTGTTTAGCGGTACAAACGTAAACTCGCGGGTCAATAGTCGACTTCGGTATCAACTGAGCAAAGCGGGCCAGATGTACAATGACTTACTATTTAGAATATCGAATGTCGTATTAATTTCGGCGGAATATGTATTTTCAAAACACCTGACAGCGCCCATGATTTTCTTCGTATTATTGATGTAAAACATGCCATTAGTGCATTTCTCTGAATTTATCGTGCAATCTACAGCAATAACAGATATAGATATATCTGTTTTTCGGATATAAATCTATGTGTTTGATGTGGATTTTCTTTGTTCAGTTCACTCGAACGTCATCTGAAGTTCATATGAAACGCGCGATTCTTGGTTGAATTTAGTTGATATTTTCATGAATATTGATAAGATGAAAGGTCGATCTGAAGTGTTACATTTAACTGTGTTCACCTGTCATGTCATGTTTTGTATGTTTGTGCAAAACAATAACAAAATTGTTCTGTTCTTGTTCCTCCCAAGATAATATTGTTTTCTATCGGTCGCTAATTTACACTTGCGGTTTGAAGTCACCAACCGTCAACTCACAAATGAGCATACCAAATATATGCAATATGTCTGAAAAGACGGGTTAGGGTCATTAACATGTCAGTGTTTATGATACTTATTTCTCAGTGAAACATCCATAACGATCAAAGACACAAACGCCAGGGTTTCTCTAGTCGTTATAACATATTAAGGTACTTTTTCTGCTATTTTTGTTGTAGTAGATGTTATCCAACCGAATTAAAAAGAGATTGGGGAATTTTGTTTGGGATTTGTGGGCGTTCACTGACAAATCTTTCGCACACTAAGCGAACTAGAACTATCACTCAAGGTGATGAATACCCTCGCATAAATTCTAAGTCAAACGAAAAATATGTTACCGGATAAAACGCCACAGGACGGGCCAAGAAGGTGTTACGCGACGGAACGAGACGTGACAGAACGTTACGGACATCGTGATTCCTATAGGCTGCGTACAGCTAAATATAGCATGGCTTAAGCCCCGAATTTAGTACAGAATTGAAAGTTCACAGAGGTCAGCAGATATAACTTTGAAATATTCAATAGGCATTTTCAGGTAGGATAAACTATAGGTAAAATAATCCCCATCAGCTAGGATCATAAAATTGAATAAAAGAATATTTTTTCATGTTTTTGAAAATTTAACATCCATTAAAATTGCATGTCAGTATTCAGTGCGGATTCAATACTGTTTGTAAACACAGAATGTGCAGAGAGGTTGAGCTGGGAAAGTTGTCTTTTCACATTTCCAAAGGGTTTGTGATGGAAATATCTATTAAATAAGGTAATTTAAAGAAAATCTGGTCTATAAGCCTTGAGATATTAGCTGACAGGAGCCACAGGAGGTCTATTGGAAAATATTTAGTTTTCTGCAACCTATAGGCTAGATTCTGCAAGGGTAAAAGTGAAAGTAGACATACTTCTTTCCTAACACAAGGATTTGAAAGTGTGAGAAATATTGAATTATGGTATATTTTGACTTTTCTTATAACTCTTTCCATGATTTTGAAATATTTGAAAGTTTTATGCAAAATAGGTGATTTAAATTCTTTTATTAAGGATTGTGGACACAAAATTAGTCATGACTGACACCTGTTACACAAAATTGGCCTGTAATGCACATATTTGACACTGTTAAAGGTATATCCAGTAACTAAGGGCTTTGCATACATGATTTGGCAAAAATTTCAGAAAGCGACAATCTACATATGTTCAAAAAGATGTCCAAAAGCCGCTTATGTCTGTTTTGAAAATGATGTTGAGGTAAGCTCTGACTCTGAGTTCATGGCTTCTTAACGGTTGGTGTCCATATTAAAATATTGTATGCTGTTTAATATATTTTACAAATTAACTTATTTAGTTGGCAAAAAATATGACGTTTTCTATTTTTTTAAAAGTTTTTTTATACCCCACCCCTTCAGTTTAATGCATTTTCATGGATCTGTACTGTAAACAGTGCTTATTGGCTACATGGTTGCATGAAAATGACCTGTAAAAATGGTACAAACAATATCTAATAAAACAAGAGGACCAAGATCCCTAAATCGATCACCTGATTACTGGAACTTTATCAAACTTCTTCGAAATCTTATGGTCATATACAATCTGTACAATCTGTGCAAGATTGTTTAAGATTGTTCAAGAAATATTTGCATGTCCGGTCATCGTACAATTAAACAGGAAAGCATAGTGGCGAACTGTAAAAGGATCCACCAACAAGCATGCAGTACGTTGCAAAATAATAGGGTCATAACCTCTTTTGATAAACTTTTTAACAAGTTTAACAATGATAGTATGAAAGTGAGTCTATAAAAAACTGTGACCCCCGGGGCGTGGCCAAATTTGACACCGGGGTCTTCATTTAAACAAACTTGGTAGAGGACCATAATCTGATAGTAAATGCAAAATATTAAACTACTGGCTCTTGTAGTTTCAGAGAAGATTTGTTAATGTTTTTCCTACACAAGTCTATGTAAAACTGTAACGCCCGGGGCGGGGCCAAATTTGACATCAGGGTCATCATTTGAACAAACTTGGTAGAAGACCATAAGCTTATAGCAAATGCAAAATATTAAAGCTCTGGCTCTTGCAGTTTCAGAGAAGAAGATTTTTGAAATTGTTTTCCTATATAAGTCTATGTAAAACCGGGGTCGGGGCCAAATTTGACCCCAGGGTAACTATTCGGCCATTTTTTAACCTGGGGACTTCATTTGAACAAACTTGATAAACAAAGGCGTTGGCGATCATTTTAAAAGAAAAACTGTCCAGCGGTTTTTTAGAAGAAAATATTGAAGGTTTCGATCATATATGGTCATGGCGGCCATCTTGGATGTCGCGCTGACCAAATTTTAACAAATCTAAAAAGTATTCATCTAAGGATCATCCATGTGAAGATTGGTCAAAATTGGCCAAGCGGTTTCTGAGGAGAAGTCGTTTGAAGCAAAATTTAACGGACGGACGACGGACGGACGACGGATGACGGACGACGGACGTACAGTTAGTTACAGGCAATCTTGTTTAATGAGCATATTGTAAAACATGGAATGGCCCTAAAAATGGAGTTGGGGAGGATAGTCTCAGAATTTTGTTTTGCCAATTTTAAACTGAACAGTGGCATTTTCTTGATGGTTTCACTTATTGAAAATGCTCATTAATGTTGATTAATTCATCTGAAGGCAGATTTTGAATTTATAGAAAAACAGTGGCATTTTTATGGTAAAATCTTCTATTTTGACCCCTGATAATCACAAATATCATTTTTCAGTATATATTATTTTCAAGATTGTTTCAACTGGTTATAAATCACAAGTTATTGATGAAATCAATTCAAAATCACTTTATTTGAAACAAAAGAATGAGACGGTTGTCGAGATATGGCATTTTGAAGATTCTGGATTTACGCGTAAAAATCGCATGCAATTGACTTTAGCCGAAGCTCTTTTAAGCACTCATATTTTGTAGAAAATGACTTTTTTTCTGGAAATGAAAGACGCAATTTACCTCAAAATGGATGTTTCAAATAATTTAGCAACTTCAGGTTTGAATGTCTCTATAAAGAGTAGCACCCATTTCACTTTGTGAAAGCGGTGTATATAATTATGTTTGCACTTTAATTTATTTTAATGATCAAATACTCTTAAAAACGACAAGCGGAGGTCGTTAAACACTCGTGATGTATGTCAATGATGCTCTATATGTTGATCTTCATAGCTATCTAATGTGTAACACCTGTATTTCTTCTGCTCACAGTGGTGTAACATTGTTTGCTATGTATACGCAGTGAAGTCTTACTTCACTGTATACTCAGTGAAGTAATTCTTACTTCGCTGATGTACTTAATACAGAATGCATGAATAAACATGATAAAGGTGAATAAAGGTGTACTTCAATAGGCAGCATACCTTAAGAAGGATCTGTTAGCTTTCGAATTGTATTACCAAGTAGTATTTATGAAATAGTTTGTTCTGGACGTGTTCGTAATTTCGATTAGCACTCAGAATGGTTTGCGCATATAAAATCGATTCAAGCTAACCAGTAGGTCTTCTTGCCTACTGACCGTTCCAAGTCGGTAACCCTGTCTTCACCACCCTTTCTGTTGTTTTTTGTCTCTTTCATTGTAGTTTCAAGTCCTTGTTTGCAGTACAGTGCGGACCTACGATGCCATTGCGTTCGGACGTTGTGGTTTCTATAGGACCCTATATATCATTTTACATGTGCTTTCCGTACGCTTACCAGTTCTTAGTTTTCATAATATTCACCGGTGCTTTTAGTGATCGACCAAATGAACGATGGGCCCTCATATTGACCGCGTGACGGAATTATTTAACGTGATTGGTCAAATGTTATATTTTATAACCGAAAGACTATGGAGGCAGTCATTTGCAATCTGTAATAGAGTCAATAATAATAATAATAATAATAATAATAATTACTAACAATGATAATAATAATAAATTCTATATTTCTAGAAGGTAACACATAGGGATGAACTTGTAACCCACATTAAAATTACACTCGCAGGTAATAATAGTAGAATGTCGCTATCAACTGCGCTAAGCGGGCCAGATGTATTTACGCGAATTATATAAAAAAACTAATGTTGCAGTAATCTCGGTAATGACCGCGCCCATGATTTTCTTCGTATTCTTGCTGAAAAACATGCCATTTAGTTGCATTTCTTTGAATTTATCATGCTAACCACAGCATTACCACACGCCGACTTTATCTTTTTTTCAGATATCTATGTTTCATGTGTATTTTCGTTTGTTCAGTTCACCGGAACAACATCTGAAGTGCATATGAAACGCGCGATTTCATTGGTTGAATTTAGTTGATCATCTCATGAATATTGATAAGATGAAAGGTCGATCTGACGTGACCTCTAAGGCGGTGTTGTCAGATCCTATAGCGGAGAGTATCAAAGCGTAATTAGGATTTATTTTTAATGAGATTGTCAACAGGCAATTCACGGACACCAACTGGTTGATATTTGATGTGTTCATGCCTGTATGTAGCGTAAATAGGCAAAGAAATGGGCAAAACCCTCGGTGGCGACGATCAAGTAGAGAAAAAACTGCAAAGTTCGAACAGGCTTAAAGTCCCTGGCGTCAAATAAGGCATCTTTCGAGAAAATTTTCGGACCATGTGCGAAGCTTAAACATAATCACTCGGAACTGCATTCCCAAATTTGTCATGTCAACGCAAAAACAAAATAAACGACGAAATAGCAAAGCATACCCACTTTGTTTACCTTTATTTTTGGCGTTGGAACTAACTTGGAAGTGGCGATTGAGCACTTTTGCATACACCTCCATAAGAAGGTAGCTCAACTGATTACCTGCCGTGATATAGTATCTCGTCAACAGTTTAATAAAGTAGCCATTTACTGTGATAATATGTAAATACGAAATTTCAATTTTTTCTATGTTTGATATGAACAACACTATTGATTCACAATATCTATACTTGATGTGTACAAAGAAATGCAACGTGTACATTATGCAATATACATTATTGAATAATAGCATTATCGTATTTGGCTTTGTTACTCATTGGTAGAACGTTTGACTCAGTCCTCAGACTGGAAAGGTCCCCAATTCAAATATCAAAAGGAGCAAAACAAAAACATTTTTATATATGTACTTTTTAGCTTGCTTTTTGTGTGTAATAATTTGTTATTTTAATGTATATGCTGGACAGAATTCTTTGCGTTTGATAAGAAGAAAAAAATATAACAAAACCACTCAAAATAACAACAAACTAGCAAACGTAATGTCTCTTTGTTGTTTTTTCTTTTGTTTCCAGCAAGTTCATGAACAGTTTTAAGAAAACATTAAAATGTTACATCTTTAGAATTGGAATGTTTGGCTAAAAAAAAAAGCAACAACACTTTCTTAAAAGTCGGTCGAGAAATAGATATATGACTACCAGAACACGTTTTTGATAGTACTTTCTCCGTCAATGAAAACATATCAAATTACTTAAGCTTCATTTCACCTGAACATTTCAAGTTGGCTGCTTTTTTGTCTTATGTAGAGGCCATTAAGTTATAAAAGAAAAGAAAGGAAAGCTGGGAGAAAAAAATAATAACTGAAAAACATTTAAAAATGAACATAATGAGTTTCATTTAAGAATGTGTTAATAATGCTTGAAAGCTGATTTATTATATAATAAACATAAATTAATAATGTTTATCATTTAACGTAACATTTAGTAAAAGAAGAACAAACATTAGTTTAGAATCAGTGAATAATTAAACAAATATTGTGTAGAACACATACCTAATATCAAATATACAGTGTCTGATTGCCTGGGCAGTGACTAACTAACCATAGGTAGTTACGTGAGGTGTTATTAAGTAGATGTGTGTAAACACAACACAGGCTTTAATAGAGACAGATATAAATGCATTTTCCATTTATATGGTACACATTTTACCATTAAAATTTCGGCTGGTCAATCTCCAATCATTACCCATTGTTCTTGAAAACCACATTGAACTGCAACATTTTTTGAGAGAACAAATGAACGTATGTAAATGAAACAGACGGCTGACTCTCTGAAAGGTATGACATAAGCAACATCGGTACGCGTTTGTTAAAAGCTCACGTGGTTATAGCTCAGTTGGTTATCTAGAGTTGGCTATTGTTTAGAACACAGTTAGAATGAAAACAAATAACAAAAGAAGTAGAACGTTTACGATTATTGAAAGCTGGGATATCTCCTTTATATTTTCGCGACAAAAGACAAGTCGGCGGACGTTTTTAATTAAGTAATGGATATAGTTTGTTTGTTTGTATTGTATGTTACGTCATTTCAAAAACATGTAAGGTTATATAAGACGGTCGATTTGTTTGTAGTAGAGAAAGACGACCCACTTTACCTGGGTAGAACCAGTACTGTACATCCATAAGAATCGATACTTCCTCACTTACAAGGCGAGCTCCCAGTGGGATTCGAACCCGCAGCGGTGAGAGGCGAGAACCTCTAGGTCACGGAGACGGCTTTATCGTATAGTCTAAAAATGAGTTGATTTAAACATCGAGATGGGCGTAATCGTGATAATAATTTCCTTACAAACTGGCATTCCGGATTTGACCAAGGCGATTCCACGATTTTCACTAACAAAGGGATCGCGCGTTCAATCCTAGCCAGGACCGAATTTGGGTTAATTATCGAAATATTTCAAAAAAGTATTTCCTACCTTACCAGTCCTTCGGATGAGACTTTAAACCTAGGTCTGCTCGCTAAAATGCTCAGTGCAATACAGCGAGGATAAATAAACGCTTATACGCACTAACAAATGTGTTGTTTTTAGCATGGTCTCTGACATTTCTTTTGTATTTGCCCAAATCAGCGGTATCCTTTAATTAACTAGACTATAATACTTTATCCGAAGGCTGTACGTAAATTCGTATTCGCTAGAAATATCACAGGGTATGATATCAGCAGTCGACTAAAACGGAAGTTCGATTTATATTATGCAACATGTTTTCTTCATGCTCTTGAATATATATGTAACAACAATTGAACTGATCACCGAAGTGGAGATCATAAACTTCCGGTTTAGACGAAAGACACATTTTACAACAGATGTACACTCTTATAGAAGAAGTAAAAATCGAACATCAAAAAATCAATAGTCTTTTTAAGACACTTTTACAAAACCCAGCAAAACAATCATTAACAGAGATACATAAAATGCACGTTTCGTGCAATGATACCCATTAAAGAGTCTACTGTCCATCATCCAGCTTATCATAGCATTGCGTATGGAACGCCAAAGCTGTCTGACCACGAGAATATTATTTACATTTTGTGGTTACGTTATTATGTTATGTACTTATGTTATTATATAATATGGTTACGTTTTTACGTTATGTACTTATTTTGTTATAGTATGTGGTCTCTTTATTATGCTATGTGGTATCTTTATTATGTTATGTAGATATCTTTTTACATTATGTGTCATCTTTATTATATTTTGTACATTCTTTATTATAGTATGTACATTTATTATTTTGTTATGTGGATATTTTATTATATTATGTACATTTATTATTTTGTTATGTGGATATTTGATTATGTTATGTCAATACGTTATTATCTTGTGTACATTGTTTATTATATGATGTGTTTTTTTAATTATATTTTGTAGTGAGTTTAAAACTTAATTATATTGTACACTGTTTATGTGGTGTTTCCCATCCTCTCCCCTCCCCCTCCCCACGAGTGCTGAATATTCCTTCGTTTTAGACCGGAGTACTGAATACTATTTTAACCCGGGCCGTGGTACTGAATACTCTCTAAATTTGCCCTGAATACTGCGTACCAAACAAGGGAGGGGGTGGGGGTGGAACAGCCCCCTTTATTATAGCAAGCTCTACGGTATCGCGAGTAGCGTATACTATGGGGAAAAACCCATGGTAACAAAGTCAAAACACAGTTAACTCTCTTGTTAAGGGGAGGGCATTCCTATCGTCCTTCCAAACGCAGTTCACTCCCATCTCCATCCGGTACCCTGCCCACCTATATTCGCTTTCGTTTGGACAGGTTACCTGACAAAAGCGTTTAACGTGATGTCACATAACCTTTCTGCTGTGACGTCAGTAGGTAAACTCCTCATTAGGTAAACTAATGCCAGAGTAATGTCAAAAATAACAACACCAGGGTACGTTAGATACTTGATAAATAGTTCTTTACCAAATGGTGTATTTAACGATTCACCTCTTTTATGTTTTCACACAAGCCTAGCATGTGTAAGAAAGAGTTGTGTGGCCGAGTAGTTAGCAAATACATTTTCCTCTCGATCCGAGTGGAGTGGGTTAGCATATTTTCCTCTCGACCCCAGAGGGTAACTTCTCGTGTTTTTCAAACGCAATCCCTCAGATTCAGTACTTTATTCGGGCAAGGTAATGTGAAAGTATGCGATACTTCGCAGGGGATGACATCATGCAAGGCCGCCAGCCCAGTGTTCATGGAGTGCCATACCTTATGCAGTATGCGCGTTAAGATCTCGCTGAGCTTCTATGTTAATCAATGACACAAGAAACGAGGTTGCCGTGATAATCATAATTAACAAGAGAAAGGAACAGGGGGTTCAGCACCACTCCTCCCACTTTTCTGGGAGAGGATGGAGCATCGTATGCCCCACCTCCACCCCAATATTTTGCAAACATTACGTTGATCTCTAAAATGTGTTTGTGTGTCCTGAAATGTTACAGTCACAGGAAAAAATAGCACAATTAACATAGGATAGTTGTTTCATTTATTTAAATGTCTTGACAAACAAAACAAAACTCAACAAATAAAAAACAACAACTCAAAAACACCCTATCAAATACTTTAAATGTTAAGTTACCCATCCTCTCCAATATCTGAAACACACCTACACAACTGATACACAACTTAGTGATCCTATTGATCTCCGTGGACAGGCACTGTATGCCCGGCCCTAAGTATAATTTTAGAAAAATCGATGGAGGAAGGGATGGGGGTATTTTTAGATGCATCTGTGTACTTACCTTTACCTTGATATATACGCCAGAATGCACCTAATGCATTCTTACATAAAGGAACGGGGGATCATGCTCCCCAACCCCGCTAGGATAAGTTAAAAAAGGGCCTAGATGCTGTCATTTGAGCCTAGCAACGCAACTCGAGCCTGTGAGTGATAAATGAGAATGGTCCATGCCTTAATCAACTTTCGAAAACTCTTAACTGTTTACGTTATAAGGTCACAATACAACTGCATAACACTTAGTCAGGCAACATATCAGGGGCGTAGCTGACCTGAAGTGCATATATAGGCCCGACAAACCTGGGGACCGGGGGCATGCTCACTTTGCGTCTTTTTTTTTAAACTTATCTATATAATGGAGCGTTTTGGCGTATATCTTACCAACACTTGTGTGGTAAATATTTTTGACAAATTTGAGAATTAATATTTGACAAACAAGAGTATGATAATGAACCTTTGGAAACGGCCGAGCACGAAACATACGAAATATTGCAGTCTCGGTTCAATTGAGACTGTTCATGAGCGGTAGTGAAATATGCTAGCTACCGCTCACGCCCTCTAGCCCCGGGTTAAGCAGAACTCAATATTAATAAAATCAATAGTATAAATTTTAACCATCCCGAAGATGGCATGCATATAAATTACCTACACTGTAAAATAAATTAAGAAACAAATGTTGACCATTGACCCCCACCACCTCCGGATTCAGTTTTTATTGCATAATTGGACTTTCAATTTTTTTAATTTTCCAAATTGATGTATAGGCCCGGGCCTATTGGCCTAATAGTAGCTATGCTGATGGTTATCGCCAATGTAAAAGATTCATGGTTGTACATCGACAAGGATGCCAAAAGGTGAATGGAAGCAATGAATGATGAAAAAAGTCTAGAGTAAAAAGAACACAGAGGCGTAAACAATTATTGAAGACTATTCAAATAAATTAAAGGGATACTAGGTATAATTCGCCTAAAACACATATGTAGGCATTTTTAATGAGACCAAGATTTAATAGCAAATTCAAATAGAGATGAGTTGATCTGCCAGTTACTGCAAAAAATGGTTTATAAATCTAGTACGACCTGCCTCCTCTGTCAGAGAATGTAAATACACGCCTATGAACGGCGAAATGAATTTGTATATGCGCCGTCCTGCGACGGGATGCATACTATAAACGTCCATGTGTATAATAATAAAAATAAAAAATAAACCAAATTGTCAAATGAATGAGATTAGAGAAAAGCGAGAAAATTTCAATGAGATTCCAACACGTAAAACGATTATTCTTAACGTGGGATTCGAATTTGCAAATGCTATCAATCGCGGATCCTGATTCCGGTATACCTTTGTTTTAACTATCTCTTATATCTTTGAGCCGTTTCTGCCTAAGATAGATGCTTTAAGTAGAGCTCAGCATTAATAACCAATAACCCAGTCTCCGCGAAAACCGTCGGTCCGTCGGACATGACAGGCAAACTTTTGAAATGTCCTGCAGAAAATTCCCGTTAGTCGGTCCAAGTGTTCGGCCATTTTTTAAATCTAAAATCCTGCCAGAATTATCATTGTATCGCTTGTAAATTTCTCTTTATTCTGTCCGAGTGTCCGGTCATTTTTAAAACTAAAATCCGATCAAAAACCGTGTTTTTTATCGTTCGTAATTTGAAGCCGTATTTGTTTATACATAGAAAGTTCTCTCCCTTGATTACAATTGATCGTCGATTTATAAGCGCGCATTTCATTGGTCGATTACTAGATTTGAACCAATTACAGCTTTCATATTGTCATTGAAACGTCAAGCGAATTTGTCACGATGAACTGAAGAAGAAAGATCGAATATTAACAGTTTAAACGTTGATATTGTTTTCATATTGTTATTTTGCGATGAATCGTTGTATAATCTTTTTTTCTATATTTAGCTTGTTAATATTAAATCTGTGTCATACGAACGCATTACAACGAACGCTTATTTACAAATGCAAGCTTCTAAATAACACCGCGGACGCTTTTCTGTTATGGTTAGTTTAATTTGCGGGACGTGGTACCGTTTTTGAACGTGATTTGCGGCGCCATCCTAAAAGAATATATATATTTCAGTCAGTCGGTTATAGCACAATAAATCAACATTTGTTTAAGTCTTAACTTTTAGGTCAGACAAAAATGCGTCTGGTCAGTGGACTTGAAACTGGACTTGAAAATGTTTTCGAGTAGACTGATAACCTGCAAAGAATGGTTTGACAATCAACTTGCAACCTCTTTTAGAAAGGATCAGGCGTAGGAACAAGGTAGCCAGGACACCCCAACCCCTATAAATTGACAGGAGTTTGTGGAAGGCGATTGTGGAGTGGGGAGGGGAGACGGTAATAAAATGGTACGAGTTCAAAAGAAATACGTTTTACCAAGGCATATATATAGTTACTTACAAGTTCAAGGTCACATGTCAACGTGATGTATTGTTGTCTTCATTCCAATAAGGTAATTTCAGATAATGAGATATAGAGGATGTGACATGAGTTGTCATTTCATACAAAACTTTATTAAACGAGTTCAGGAATTTGTTATTAAGCGAGCCTCCGGCGAGCTTAATAACAAATACCTGGACGAGTGTAATAACATTTTGTATGAAATGACAACGAGAGTCAGATCCTTTTCTTCACATGGCTCAAAAACGACACGAAACTACTCATTCTTGCTTGTGGTGAATCTACATTCGGCGGACTGTTACCCTCACAACATCGCCGATTCAGTGCTATATCCACGGACTCCACGGACTAAACGGGTGTTCCGGGACATTGACTAGACGAACGTACTGACACTGCACTTCAACGACCGACTGATTCGGTCGTCTTGTATTACACATGGTTAATATAAGGAAATACGTAATGGGTATATTATACGGAATACAAGCAGTTCCATGTGATAAAAACATGTATGTGTTTATATGTCATGCAATACTACAGGGTGTGAACAAAACAATAGTGATGTTGGGTCTAAATGTTAAGGTTATTGTCTGACCATAACTTGTTTTAATTTTATTCAGTGCCAGTGGGTTTTGGAGTTGAGCTCGTACTGAGGCAGTGCCTTATTCATAGCATTAACGAGACGCGTCGCGCAAGCGAGCCTTACGGAAACGCGAGTAACAAATACTATGGGGGTAGGGGGGAGGGGGAACAGTGGTAAAAAAGTCCACACACAGTTAACTCCCTTGTTAAGAAGAGGCGCAGTTATCTGTGGTAGATGAGTACAAGTGGGAAGTAGTGGTATTTAGTAATCGTTTAGGACATTATGACCTTTAAAGGAAGTACATCAAGATTGGTATTATTTGTAGAATTTGTCAAATATATTGTATATGTTTTTAATTGAAAACGAAATCAATCATAAAACACTAAAAAAAATTAACGCTGAACATATAAAATAAAAAAAACCCACAGGAATAGCTTTTTTAAACTTGGCGGTAAATTAAATCGCAATGTATTGCAAAGCGAGCGTCATCATGTCGTCGATTTGCTCCGCATGACAGCTAGTAATAACTTGGAGATTTCTCTATGGATTTTTAAGACTTGTCGACAAGCGCGTAGCTACACGTAGGGGCCTGCAAATAAAATTGAAAAAAATAATATTTTGAAGCGATTGATATAACATATGGGGGAGGTGGTGTGGGAGATATCCGTATGCAACATTAAATATCTAAGTCTTATTTCAGTTCTATAGTGGATCTAAATAATAACAATGACATCTGTAACAATAGTGTGACGGCAAAACATTGTACTTTTATTCAAATATACCAACCATGTATATCCATCAATGTTCCCTTATTTAAAGCCTGGCCATTACAAATCTGTTTGGAATGTTGTATATCCAAACCCTGGATAGGCGGTTCCGGGGGCTTGCATCCACGGCAAATTTGTGTTTACCTATATTTAAATGGTACATCCTGCTGCCAAATGTGTATAAATACTGTTATGCAACCCTCCAATCCCACCCAACCAACCATTTCCATCTTCGCTTTCAAATTTGCTCTTGGGAAAAAGTACACTCCACATTAAAGAAAATATGGCAAAGGATAACAGATATAATCTCGTTTCAGTAAGACTTGTCTTTTTTTTTCCAACATAGTATTTGCTACTCGCATTGCGCGTCGCGTCTCGCTAATAATATGAATAAGGCACTGTCTCAGTACGAGCTCAACTCCAAAACCCACTGGCACTGGATAAAATGAAAACAAGTTATGGTCAGACACTGACCTTAGCGTTTAGACCCAACATCAATATTGTTTTGTTCATAACCTATAGTATTGCATGATATATACACACACACATTTTTATCTCATTATCTGAAATGACCTTATTGGAATGAACACAACAATACATCACATTGACAAGTGACCTTGAACTTGTAAGTAACTATATATATGCCTAGGGTAAAACGTTTTTCTTATGAACTCGTCTCCCCTTCCCATCCCACAACCGCCTTCAACACACTCCTGTCAATTTATAGGGGTGGGGGTGTCCTGGTCACCTTGTTCCTACGCATATGATCCTTTCTAAAAGAGGTTGCAAATTGATTGTCAAACCATCCTTTGCAGGTTAACCTTTATAGGTTATTAATGCTGAGCTCCACTTAAAGCAGAGATCAGTCATAACAACCAAAAACAACGGATAGATAAGTAAAACAAAGGTATATCGGAATCAGCATCCGCGATTGATAGCATTTGCAAATTTGAATACCGCGTTAAGAATAATTGTTTGACGTGTTGGAATCTCAATGAAATGTTCTCGCTTTTCTCTAATCTCATTCATTTGACGTCTTGGGTGTTTCTTTTTCTTTTCTATTTTACTATATACTTATGGACGTTTATAGTATGCATCTCGTCACAGGACGACGCATATCAAAAAGCATCTCGCCGTTCATAGACGTGTATTTACTTACTCTGACTGAGGAGGCAGGTCGTACTAGATTTACAAACCTATTTTTGCAGTAACTGGCAGATCAACTCATCTCTATTCGACTTCGCTATTAAATATTGTTCTCACTAAAAATGCCTACATATTTTTGTTAGGGGAATTATACCTATTATCCCTTAATTTATTTGAATAGTTTTCAATAATGATTTACGCCTGTGTTCTTTTTTCTCTAGACATATTTCATCGTTGCTTCCATTCACCTATTTGCAATCCGGTCGATGTACAACCTTGAATATTGGACATTGGCGATAACCATCAGCGTAGCTACTATTAGGCCATATAGGCCCGGGCCAAACTTTCTCCTAGTTTAGGTTTGATTGCCTGACCAAGTGTTATGCAGTTGTATTGTGACCTTATAACGTAAATTAAGGCACGGACCATTATCAATTATCACTCACAGGTTCGAGGTGCGTTGCTAGCCTCAAATGACACCTTATAGGCCCCATTTTTAACTTATCCTAGCGTGGTTGGGGAGCATGATCTGTACACAGAGCTACGTCAATGGGATCACTAAGTTGTGTATCAGTTGTGTAGGTGTGTTTCAGATATTGGAGAGGGTGGGTCAACTTAACATTAAAAGTACTTGATAGCGTGTTTTTTGTGTTTTTCTTTTGATTTGTTGTGTTTTTCTTTTGTTTGTCAAGTCATTTGAATAAATGAAACACCAACTTTCCTATGTTAACTCTGCTATTTCTTTCTGTAACATTTCAGGACACAGAAACACATTTTTGGGAGATCAACATAATGTTTGCAAAATATTGGGGTGGAGTTTGGGCATACGCTGCTCCATCACCTCCCAGAAAATTGGGAGGAGTGGTGATTAACCCCCGGTTCCTTTCTCTTAGTAATTCTGATTATCACGGCAATCTCGTTTCTTGTGTCATTGATTAACATAGAAGCTCAGCGAGATCTTAACGCGCATACTGCATATGTTATGGCACTCCATGAACACGGGGCTGGCAGCCTTACATGATGTCATCCCCTGCGATATAAAGTGTTGAGTCTGAGGGAGTGTGTTTGAAAAACACGAAAAGTTACCCACTGGGATCGAGAGGAAAATATGCTAACCAACTCTACTCGGATCAAGAGAAATTGTATTTGCTAACTACTCGGTCACACAACTCTTTCATACGCATGCTACGCTTGTGTGAACATATAAAAGAGTTTAATCGTTAAATACACCATTTGGTTAAGAACTATTTATCAAGTATCTAAGACTAAGATTATCGAGACAAATATATTACGTACCCTGGTGTTGTTATTTTTGACAGATTTCGGTGTATATGCAACAGATGTTGATGTCTTATTTTAACGAGGGAACACATATTTGTTGTATTTATCCACAAAGCTGTGTCATGATTGATATGGTTATGTCAAATATATGTGTAAACGATCGGGTGGTAAACATGCATAACATGTGTGTTATATATTGCTTTCCTTTCGCAGTTAGCACATTTCTTTGAGCGAGATTCATCCTTTTCAATGTATAATGACTATATACAATTTATTTGTCAAAATTATTTTTTAAATGATTTAATTTTATTCAGCATATATTTAGACCAAACTTTAAATCTCTAGCATAAAGGCGAATGTCGAGCTTATAGACATCGAGGAGCACATGCAATAACCTTTGCCATCATCATAACTATGCTATCAATCATGTGTCACACATCGTATTACAAACAACTGTTCAACCATTTTCATTAAAATCATATCCTATTACGCTTTGATACTCTCCTCTATAGGATCGGACAACACTGCCTTGGAGGTCGCGGCAGATCGACCTTCCATCTAATCAATATTCATGAGAAAATCTAAATTCAACCAATGAAATCGCGCGTTTTGTATGCACTTCAGATGACGTTCGAGTGAACTGAACAAACGAAAGTCCACGTAAAACACATAGATCTATATCCGAATAAAGATAAAGTATTCGTGTGTTAGTACTGTGGATTGCACGATAAATTCAAAGAAATGCACTAAATGGCATGTTTTACATCAAGAGTACGAAGAAAATCATGGGCGCTGTGTTTTGAAAATACAATATTCCACCGAAATTATTACGACATTACATATTCTAAATAGTAAGTCGTCGTACATCTGGCCTGCTTAGCTCTGTTGATTGCGAATCGACCACTGACCCGACACTGACCCGCGACTGAAATTAGTGTGGATTCAATCCCACGAATCGGTACACTTTTTTGTACAGCTATTGAATTCCGTCAAACAATCTTTTTTTTTGTTTTAGTAAATATTCAGTAATGATTGGTGTGTTATGTTTGTCAACGCAATAATTTTGTGTTTTATAAGCTAAACGTTTCGGACCGTGCCTCCTTTCAATACCGGGCGTAGACTGCTCCACAGCGTTTTACTGAAACGTGACATGCGCAGTGATGCAGTCCATATCGAGCATTTTTGATGGCTAAAATCTGACTGGCTAGTCGTAAGGTCAATCTGACGTGACCTCCAATGCAGTGTTGTCAGATCCTTAGGAGCGTAGAGTATCGCAGTGTGTTAACGGGTCTGATTTTAATGAGATTGCTGTTCAACTTCATTAGACCGAGGATCATGAACATGATTTGGCCGTTTTTATTTAGTTCTTTAAATGTCATAATTAAGCGAGCATGATCATGACAAGAGAGGCAAATGCAGCTACTTGCTGGGGCACCGTTTGTTAAAAAACTATTTAGCTCCAAAACATGCTTTATCCACTTTTTAACACGGATGTGTTACATATGATAAATTGACGTAATTTAAATAAATCGACGTTCTATAAACTGAATGTGTAACGAATTAACTAAATCCGTATCACATCACTTAAAAGGACACTATACTTAAGTAACACATATATTAAGTAAGCAAATAACTTTACTGACTTTTGTTCAGTGAATTGTATGCATAAAAACAAGAGCCTAGTCCAAATAAGTCTGTAATAAATTCGTGATTTAAAAACAAGAAAAGTTTTAGATATTGTTTGTAAACATAGGTGGGACAGCAATATTTACATTTATGTTACTCACTTGAAATCCTATAGCGCATTAGATTTTCATCAAAATGTGTCTTATTCAAGTAAAGTTACCGTGTAGCTCAGTCGGTAACGCGCTCAGCGTCGTCTGTTTTTACTCGTGAGTGTAATTTTAGTGAGGTCTAAGTTCAACCCCATGCAGCGGTACTTTTTGATTCTAATTTGTAAATATTCAACAATGGTTCCATTAATAGGAACCCTATTTTCAAAATATACATATCCATTTTAAATCTGTATGCGAAAAGACAGGACAGCAACGATAACGAAAGTCTTGTTGATTTCTTAAGATGTTTTTTAATTATTATTATCATATGACGGAATTCATCTGTTAAATGGATTCAGAATGCGATATAATATCATTGTATTACCTTCATCCGACCATCAGGCAATCTTTCTTTAATAAGTCGAAATCCAGCGCTCACAAACCTACATCTAGCGCACTTTAGAAACAGTACCACCGTCATCTAACGCCATTCAACTCCACCGCCAGCGCTTGACAACCCGACATCTTTAAGCACTTGCATGCAAAACTCATTGTTATCCCCACCAGCACGCTTTATAATAATGATACTTGCACATATGGGATTGGCAATAAGCTGTATGTGTACACTTTCAAATACAAATAAGAGTTTCATTAATAAAATAACATCATAACTATAACTGAGATTCCGGGGCCGTTCCTTAAAAAATAACTTTTTTGAACATGGCAGTTTTAGAAAGCCGTAGCTTAGCTTAAAGGGGATGTAGAACAGTAGGGAAATAAACCAACTTTCTTGATTTCCATTATGTTCGCCTAAAAAATCCATTGTTTACGTTTTTTGACATATATTTTCCCATAATTCAATAGAAAGGAAAGCGACGCGCATGCATACCGACATCAATATATCACAGCGCGTATCACATACACTGTTTGTATAGTAGAAACATTCGTTGCATAAACATACTCGCATATTGACTATATGCATTTATGCGCCTGTAGGCACGAACGCATTCACCCGTAATATATAATTGCAATGCAAGATGAAAATACAGATACCAGTTGTGTTAGCAAGTTTATTTGCAAGATACACTTAAACATGTATACACCTGGTGTACCCAATAAACAAAAAAGTCATGTAAAAAGTTTGTTTACGAAAAGCTTTATCTGGAAAACTCGACGGTTTCACTGGTTTTTGTCGCTTCTGTCCACATATTGACAAAAGACGGTGTGATGCGGTTTTCTCTGCATTCAACTCTGTCTCATTTATTGGACGTCTGGGGTGCTTTTTTACATACGGACATTTATAGATGCATCCCGTGACGTCTTACTGCGTTTGACCAAACACCGTGTGTATGCGTTTCTTGTATGGCGTCACTGCAGTCACAACTGTGTTTTGCCTTCAAACAATGCATAGTACCTATATTTAAACGAATGTATTTCATACCAAAATGTTTTTATGTCGTGACAAAATGGCAACACCCCATTATAGTTGAGCCCCATCTAGCGACAAGTTTGAGAAACTGTTGTGAAGTACTAGTCTAGATCATTTGCGACGTTTGCTTGTTTTCAAGACAAACGTTTGTATCATTCTCGCACGCGATCGATACTAGTACCATCTCTCGTATTAGACGCTTGGAATGCTGGGTGGGGGGGGGGGGGATTTCCAGGATTTCTTGACAGAGCGTAGGGAATCATGTTTCAACAAGGGATAGCAATTATTTTGTTGTTGATGTTTTTAATAAATAACACTGTGTGACAGACACCTCTTAATCCGTCAGAGGGAAAAATAAACAAATATTTACAGTAAAAAACAGTCCCCACGGCATCCAATCTAGGCTGCTGGAAACAGTCGCCCCGGCATCCAAGCTAGGCTAGTACTGCTGGAAACAGTTTCCCGGCATCCAGTATGGCTTGCACTGTTGCAAACAACCCCACTCCTGTAACCCAATCTAGGCTAGTACTTCCCGAAATATTTTATCGGCATATGTTATATGTTATAAAGCAGGGTATCGTTCAAGACAACCAATCAGTTGCTTTGACTGACTGAATATAATTTAATCACATAAAGTCGACATACCGATTAAACAGTCCTTGGTGGTCTAGGGGTTAGTCTAGCTTCCTTAAGCGCGCTTTGATATCAATGGCTCGATTCCCGGTACAAATATTCCTTGCCTTTTTTATTTAATAAATCAATAAATGAATAAAATTAAAGTAGATCCGTAGGAATTTGTTTTAAATCAGTTATTTTCAATAATCGTTTGTTAAGTGTTAAGCATAATATATTGTGTGTTTTTTTCAATAAATAACTTCCTTTAAATTAAGGGGTATAGTCTCTCCACCAATTAAACCTAAAGGATACCCTTATGGTATAGGGACAATACAGTCTGGACTTTCTATTTCAATTATACCGAACAAGTGTATCATAATGTGCACTACTATAATTATTTGCTACATTCTGCTTTTTCTCTGTACTGTTTGGTTAATTCTTTTAAATGCAAACTTTTATGAGACGACTTGATGCTGTGCATCTAGTTTTCTTGTACTGAATTACTGAAGTAAAGCCGAGTACACAACAATAAAAGATAGATTGTTTAAAATAAATGTATTCCCCATTTCGGAATGAGGCAGATGAACTAAAATAAAGTTTTTTCTTTAAATCGAGCGATTTCGTTCAGTATTCGGTTTAATATGATTCTTGATTTATTACCAATTGATAGATGATTCTTTTCACTTAGAAATTATGCGGAATGATAAAACAGTAGTATTATAATGCTAGCCAATGTCAAATCTAGAACGAAAACCCAAGATGGTGGCGCCCGTCGTAAAACATGTATACCTCAATGCATTTTCTACAATATGGAGAATGATTGTTTGCCACCAGTGTCAATAGCTCATATATTATTTTGTATCAGTAATACACACCCATTATGTCCACAATGACGGAATTAAAACGTGTTGTACCTGGTTGTTATGCTATTTTGATGGCTGGTTTTACTTGAAATCGCTTTAAGAATTGGATTTCACTGCATTTCAGATAAAATTCATTAATGCTTTAATTCTCATTTGTTATTCTGTTTTGCATTTTCATTTCTATTTATACTTAAATGTTTCATGACACCCTTTAAAATGTATATTGTTGTATTTTTTACCACGGGTATTTTCTCCGCTTGCAACTAGTGTTGTATCATTTAATAACGGTGTTCATTTATTCATACCCACATTTTTACAATCTTATAAATTTGTTAAGTTCTTTACGACTGGTAGCTTGTGACCGAGTTAACAAATTATAATGGAAGGAAACACAAAGTCATATATTCTTTACAACACACATATATCTATTTCTTTAATTAATGCAATGTCCGTAATATACCAAAATTAGAATGTTCAAATTAATGTCACTTTCTCACTTTATTCAAAGTCCCATTTCACGTTTTGTAATAATTTGATTTTTTGAAGGTCCCCCTAATATGAAGTATTCTAAGCCAAAAATAATGCTAAAAGATCCCCAATATCTCTGAGCCACACCTTTTATACAACTACAGTGTGTAACACAAACCCCCTACACATGTGTAAACACAAGCCTCTTATAAGGAAGTGAATCTTCCTCAACATATCATGTGTTAACCCAAGTTTGACCTTCCTTTGTCTAAAGGCTACACAATCTCCCCGTGTAAATACCGTGTAATGCACGTGTATAAACACAAGCCTCTTATAAGGAAGTGAATCTTCCCCAACACATCATGTGTTAACCCAAGTTTGACCTTCCTTTGTTTAACGGACAACACAGTCTCTCCAGTTACACCCCGTGTAAACGCCGTGTAAGAACTACACAAAACACCTCTGTGTGACTAGTATCGAATACACTGCATAGATTATCAGATCACACAATAGCCGGCTTTTGTTACACTCTTCAAGGTTATATGGAACTTTAAATACTTTCACACAAAGATTGCATAAAAAGCAATCTATAAAATGTAATATTACCAAAACACAACACTATTGTGATATATTGTTTTGCGTTAATCAGTTATATGAACTGAATGGTCGATCAAGTAAATAAAATAATAATAATTGTAAAAGAAATATTTGTAAAAGCATAATAGTTATATTTCACTTCTGTTTGGAGTTACCTCCCCTTCACGAACATTTCAGCCTATATGTGCAGGGCTTTCCTTTATAGCCGGTAGGCGGTTGATGTATCCTCCTACTTTGGTAAGCTGATCTGCTACTTTTATATACCCCAATACAACAACAACGACAAAGACTAGATCAACATGAAGTGTAAATGACACAATGTTGGTGCGACTCACTCAGATACTATGCAGAGTTATTTCCCTTGATCTTACTAAAAAGAATGTGTGTGGTGTATGAGGTATTTATCACCTTCAGTTGTGTATAGTATTAACTGTTGATTCTATTGCACCAATAATATATTTACAGATATTGTTGAAGACGACAAAAACCGAAAAGTCAGCTATACAAAAAATATTTATATGAAAGCCGGTTCCATTTCAACTTTATACGGGATAAACATTATTTCAATGTTTGATAACCATTTCACGAGGTCCATGTGTCTCTGTAAAGTTAGTTGGTTCTATATTAAGCTATGGAACAGAAATTTGGGGTTTTACAAAAAAGGAGTACGATAAGTCAAATTTTGTAAATACTTGTTAAGAGTTAAAACGTCTACTAGTAATGCCGGAATTTATGGAGAGCTAGGTAGATACCCATTGTATATTTTAAGGTATGTTAAAATAATAAAGTATTGGAGTAAGGTGGTCCATTCAAAAAACATTTTAATATCAGCTTTTTATAAAGATGCTGTGAGAGATTTTGAAAGAGGAATGAAGAATTGGGCCAACGATGTTAAAACCATTCTAAATAAATGTGGCTATAATTATGTTTGGAACGACCGAACTTGTATTGATATGTAATTTTTTCATTTGTTGATTAAACAAAATCTGATAGATTGTTTTGTTAAAAAATGGAACACTGATGTTGAAAACAATCGCGTTTTATGTTTGTATAGACATCTTAAAACCTCATACTCATATGAAGTGTATCTAGATATATTGCCATTGACATTAAGAACTGTCATGTCGAGGATTAGATTATCCTTCCACAGACTTAGAATTGAAACTGGCAGATATTCACAAAATAGAACTGATAGAAATCAAAGATATTGTACATTGTGTAATAGTACCGACTTAGAAGATGAATATCATTTTATTTTAATTTGTCCTTTGTACGAAAAATTACGTAAGATATATGTTAAACAATATTATTACAGACATCCAAGAATTTTTAAATTTATTCAGCTGATGCAATCTTCAAGCCAGCAAGAGCTTTTTAGGTTATCTAGATTTGTTAGGAAAGCATTTATTATTCGCAATAATGCGTAAAAAAAATATGTTCATTCTCATTGGACATGACATGTTAACTATTAAAACTTAAAATAGTAACATTAAACTATGTAATAGGAATAGTTAAATCATTATAACAGGGTAAATACGTGCGCCAGACTGAATGTGTGAGAATTTTCGGGCGTCAGAGGGAATGGGTGAGTTGTATGAGTGTATAGTTTGCATGATTTGTGTGTTTGTACTTCTTATTGTCTAATGTAAAAATTGCATTGACCTGTCATATATTAACAAATGTAATATGCATTATTAATATATGACAGGTTTTATGACGAGACACATTTGTTTAAGTAATAAATAAAGAATATGTTCTGTTCTGTAAAACTTTGTATGCAGAGCTACAGATAAGCAGCTTAAATACCCAATTAAAAATGTCAAAATATCCAATTCAAACCAAAGGCATGGGCACCAATAAAGTAATGAAATTGTCAAATAATAAAACAACCCATGCAAATTGAGCAATGCATGGGTAGTTGAAGGACCACCCATTCACCTTGTATTAAGCTTATTATAAAACAAGTTTATTTGAGGAGTTACATTTTGTCTAAAGCTATGCAATATTAGTGGAATGCCACCCCAAAACAATGTCTCACAATTTTATCGTTTTATTTTACCCAAATGAAATCATGAAATATCCATTTAATTATATACCAATGGGTAAATACCCAACTGATCAAAACGCTCATCTGTAGCTCTGCTGTATCTTCTTGTATCTCGCATAGTATGTGTTATATTGAATTATTTCCTTCAATTTAGTTCACCAATAAAGCGACTAGACATTGAAGTCGAGGAGAATCTGCACCAACAAAGAGTGTTTGCAGTTTACCAACATCCCAAGGCTAGTTATTGCTGGCACTATACCAAGGGAAAAGAATGTAAAATGTAATCATTGAAAATGTGCGAATCAATTCTTGAATGAACTTCGTTTTTCAAGGAAACAAACGCACTGCACGCACGCACTTTACATACATTCAACGTGTCTCAACACAGACATATTAGGTCCGTGGTCACAATAGAAAATTCCACTGTCTAAAATAACACTGACGGTCGTAGTCGCTCTGGCTTTTTTATTCAGTATCATTCTCCCAAGACACGTTTTTGATGATATAGCGAAAATAATGTAACTGTAAGACTTGATTCGCTACGCGACCGACCGCGGTTTATTAATGGTGAAGATTTCTCTTCATAGACCCTATCCGGCTTAGTTTTTACCATAGGTGTTTCGATAGTCTCTATATAGGTTTCGATAGTCTCTATATAGGTCACACTCTAACCTATGAAGAGCGCTGTAGTAAATTTGTCACGAATAAATGTAGCCAGTATTTGAAATGTTGCGCCATCTGATTGGTTTAAAATGTAGAGTAAACACTAAGCGGTTTTAAACGCCGATAGTGAATGGCAAATTTATCATAAGGTACATTAGCACCTAGCGTTTATGGTAAAGCCATATAAAGGTCGAAATATGCAAATCAATTCTTAAGTGTGTATATACCTCGTGCGTAGGATAACAACACCTGTTAAATAGTAAACTGTTCACAGTTGCTTTTATTCCAACTATATAGTGTCTCTTAAGAAAAGTTAAATGTCCCCTCGTTTGGTGCCTGACCATAAACTATTCAGTTTTATAAAGTGTATGTAATACACGTTATATACATAAAACGTTTCACATGACAAGAACTAGTGCTTGCGTCAATCGCTTAAGCCAAATAACTTTGGATTTAGGCATTATATTGTGGTTTAAAGAATTAGAAAAGGTAAAATGTTTAATATTTAATTGTTCATCTTAATGTGTGTATTTATTTTTTATGTACACTGTTTGACCTGGATTTAGGAATCTGTTTTTAAAAATGAAATTTCTGAGATTAGGTAATGTCAATAAAATAATCCGAGCTATATATAACGTTTTAAACTATGAAGAGATACTTTGTTGGTCTCTCCATCAAACACATACATTCCATGCACTATTTGTGTGCCTTGATACCGTTTTTTCAAACAAAAGTATTGTCATTTGGTGTTAAAATTCACTCCATGAAAACTATTTACTTTTTAGTGCAATGAACTCAAGAAATGGATACGACTTTTATTTTTTAAATTTAATTAATGAGCTGCAATACATAAATGGGCTTTTGTGTAGTATTTGTTAATGTTTCTTCATGGTAGTTTAGTTTCCCTTTCATTAGAGAATACAACTCGCAGTTCTCTGTTATTAAATGTTATAATGGTTACAACAATTATTTTGAAGCATAGTTCGTGTGTCTGTTTGTATGTTACGTTGCTATTACTATTTAAATAAATTAATAATAAGATTATGGTTTTTATATCCGTGAGATTTATATTTAAAAACAAAACGTTTTCTAATATATATGTTCTAATGTTGTCATCACACGCATGCTCCCAAGTGCATTCTACATTTTGATCAACAGTGTAGCATGAACTAGCAGACTTCTAAAAGACACTTACAGTTGTTTAATAATCGCTTTTACCATATTTTAAAAGGTCGTAACTGCCAGGTACAACTTTTTGATGAACACCATTCATTCCGATTATTTAATAACTTAAGGTCGTAAGTGCAATTGCTCAGACTGCAAAGTAAAAAACAAAGTTCAAATACATTGTTTTATGAGAAAGCTATCTACAGCTTATGTCATATGAGATTGTTCAAATAATCCATACAGTGATACTGTCAGTCCTACAGTCCTCGAGCAAGAGGGATATGGTAAATTTAAGCAGATTTTTATCAGATTTTTTTTGTTATAAGACATTCTATTCCAAACTTTATCACATAACTTGCGGTGTGGGAGAGAATAACACCATACTATATTTTCAATATACCACTAGTTATATAAGTATATTTATATGAGTATGCAAATAAGCCTAGTATGCGCTGTCAAAAAAATCGATAATGACTATGATCCAATTCCAACGGTTTATGTCGGTTTCGTGTGTTAAATTTATCGATAGGCAAAATGCAATACAAAGAAGTATAAAAAGATCGGACAGGGAAAGTAGCATTCAAGGCGGACAGTCAACCACAAAACACAGAAACAAACATGCAAACAGACAAACAAGAAAGCAAAAGTAATAATAAAAACAAACGACATCACAAACATAAAAGGGTTGGCAATAGGGCTACCGCCTTGGAACGGTCAGTGGCAAAGTATGCCATTGGGGGGTTTAAACCGGTTCTAGGGTGCACCAAATCTCACACTTATCCTATTGTCATCCCATTAAAACCGGACAGTGTAAATAAAGAAATCCCCGCCATGATCTAATCTCTAACCAACATGGCAGCATCATTAGGCAATATATGTAAAACACAAATATGCTCGTGTAAATATAAAACAAACAAAAAATAGCCTAGAAAGCCACAATGAAGGTACTCAGTGACTTGGCAGAAGCCAGAGCAACAAGAGAATAAACCATTAAGGGCACGACAAGAAAGATCATAGACAAACATCAAACGCCACCACCTCAATGGGCTTTAGGTAGGCGTCATCATAGGGTCCACAACCTGTCCGATCATCGTACAATTAAGGAGGAAAGCGTAGTGGCGAACTGTAAAAGGGTCCACCACCAAGCATGCAATACGTTGCAAAACGATAGGGTCATGACCTCTTTTGATAAACTTTTTAACAAGTTTAACAAAGATAGTATGAAAGTGATCATGACCAAGAATCTTACGAAGTTTATAAATCACATCACCATAGAAGTCAGGTTGTGAAAGTCCTTGTCGCAGAAGAGTCCTTAAATTACTTTTATATTTGGAAAGAAGATCATGGTTACGATAATACAATTTTGCAAAGGTTTTACGAAGTTTATGGTAACGGTAACCCTGATTGAGTGACTTTTTAGTTATACAAATATTACGAATATTAAAGTCCTCCACTCGTCCTCAACTCGATAGTATAGATATTATAATGCCATACCTGCTTAAGCTATTCAAAAGGTTGTTTGTATCAGGTGAATTCCCAAACAGTTGGGCAGAATCTAGTCTGATACCTTTGCACAAGAAGGGGCCAATTAATGATCCGGACAACTACTGGGGTTGTTAGACTCTTTTAGCAAAGTTTATATTAGTATCCTAGTTAAACGAGTGACATTTTACGCATTGATTTTTGATAAAATAGCGGAGGCACAGGGTGGATTTTGTTCCGGTTATTCGACTATTGACAATGGCTTTACATTATATGCTCTCATTAGTAAATATTTATGTAAGAAAAGAAAAACAGTATATGTAGCTTTTGTAGATTTTATGAAAGCTTTTGACTCCGTTGTGAGAAATAAATTGTTTACGTTGCTACAAAGACAAGGACTTAAAGGGCGTCTATACAAGTCTATACAATGTATATACAAACATGTTAAAGAAAGTGTTCGAATAAGTGATAATAAGCTTACGAATTCGTTTGACTGTCCAATAGGACTTCGTCAAGGATGTGTGCTTAGCCCAATACTTTTCTCTTTATTCATTAATGAATTAAGTACAGAAATTTTAAATTGTGGCATCCATGGAATCCAGTTGTCTCCAGACACTACAGAAATATTCCTACTACTTTTTGCCGACGACGTCGCTTTAATTTCTGACACAGTACGTGGTTTGCAAAAACAACTTGATGTACTATATGATTATTGTTCGACATGGAAGTTGAAGGTTAATGTAAAGAAAACTAAAATTGTTGTTTTTAAAAATGGTGGGCAACTGGCAAGAGCTGAAAAATGGTATTATGGCGGTAAACAGATTGACACTGTAAATGGATTTAGCTATGTTGGATTACATTTTTCGTTCCGATTGTCTATGTTACAAATGGCAGAAAATCTCGCGATAAAAGCAAAACGAGTTTTAATTTCTTTATTGTCTTCGTTACGAAGTTTATGTCCAATGCCTCAGCATGTGTATTTTAAATTGTTTGAAACAAAAATAAGACCAATACTATTATATGGTGCAGAGATATGGCGACATGATTATATAGAATCAATTGAACGAGTGCATATTTATGCATGCAAACGATTTATGTCAGCTTCACTAAAAGCATGTAATGCTGTAGTTTTAGGTGATTGTGAAAGGTATCCTATGTATATAACAGCACACAAAAAGATCATCAAGTAATGGATTAAAATATTAAACATGCCAGATGATAGATATGTAACACAATGTTATAATATGCCTAGAAACTTAAATAGTTATGGTTATAACAATTGGGTTACAAAGCTAAAAATGAATCTATATTCAAATGGTTTTGGATATATTTGGGAGAGGCAAAGTGTGGAAAATGAACAGTTGTTTATAAGCCGATATGAAACAAGACTAAAAGATCAATACTTACAAAAGTGGTCTCAGATGGTACAAGGCAATAAAAAAACTGTTTTATTATAACCATTTTAAGAATGATTTTAAATTCGAAAACTATCTAAATGTTTTAGAATGATTTAGAATGATTCTAAATGTTCTAACATACATTAAGTTTAGAGTTTATTTATTGAAAAAGGAAGGCATATGAAATTGCCTAGAGAGCAGCGTATTTGTATATATTGTAAAGATGATATTGAAACCGAATACCATTTTCTTTTGCGATGTTCATTGTATAATGACTTAAGAGTATTGTATTTGCAAAGGAAATATTATGAACAACCTAATATACACAACTTTTATTTACTTATGTCTTCAACAAAAAGAAATGTCATTATTAATTTAGCGATGTTTATATATTATGCATTTGAGAAAAGAAAACATGTTTTTGATGTCCGTTAACCAAATCATGTGTTATATTGATTATGTATTATATGATTATATGTGTATGGGCCGGTGGCTATTATCACTAATAAAGAATTGAATATAAAGAGTACAAGCTCTTGAAAAACGAATAAGTTGAGACACGTACACTCATAAGAAGTTGCTCGGGGAACATCCCCATCCAAGTAGGGGTAATTAAAAATGTCAAAATTAAAATCATCTCTCTTGTCATAGATTTTGCTAATTATTTCACCATTTTCAATCGAGAGATCTAAATCAAGAAAAGAAGCGTTATTATCAGATATATTAGCTTTATTAAGTTGAAGTTCTTTAGGATAAATATTATCAACCAGAAAGGGTTGTTAATGTTTAGTATGTCATCCAGATACCGAGAGGTGTCATTAAAAGCTGTAGTGAAATCGTAGTAAGATTAGGTCTGTCGAAAGTAAACATGAATTTAAATTTAAATTGTTCATTATTTAAATAATAATGCTTTGCGATATGTATTAATTTAAACTTCTGAATTTGGTCTCTTATGGTCCTATTTAGTGCACGAAAAGAAAACGATTCATTCACATAAAATCAAATATTGATTTAAAAAAAAAAGGTTTCTTCTATAAATCGACTTGCCGGTCTCGACCTTCTATTTGTTATGTTACAACCATGTCTTGTTATGTTACAACCATGTCGTACAAATAACAAACTTCGTTGGTTAAACAAACAAAAGACAGTTCTCAAATTGGCGCCTTCCATATCCGTTTCAAAAGAACCTTCAAATGGTCTTATCTTCTTAGTTTATCATCCGATGTTTTTAATTTGGCCAAGTTTGTTTTTCTAGAACTCTCAATAATTAAGATTGTTCGGCTGTGTCATTATATTCCCTTCTATAGTTTTAGTTTGGAAGCTTAAATTTGAAAAACGTCCTGTTTTAAAGGGAAGCTATTTTAACCACAAATTCAAAATTATATTATACCGTGATTTAACACCATTTATTTGTTTATAGCTGTAGTTGGCAGCCTAGTAGCAATACAATTGCTTATTTTTCGAGTTGATGGAATTTCTTTAGTAGAAGTGTTCCACTGATGCCATGATAATTATTGGAGCGTCTCGAACACCACTGGACTATATGCCTTTGCCATTCAGCCCATCTAAGGCCATAATGTAGGTCAAAGGTCAATCAAGTGCAAAAGAATAAAAACGAACATTTAGTGTCCGCTCAATAATTTGAGTAGTTCTAATCGAAAGATAACCAAACTTGGATACTTATGTTCAGACTATCTCCGATAACTAGCCATATTGCAAATAGTATCCTTGAGTTATAGCCCCTGAATTGGAGATTATGTTCACTTATGGTAATTTTAATTGAAGTTTACCAAACATGGATAGCATGATTATGGCCAAAATATCTCGATCGAGATTGATAGTCAGCACCGGTAACGATAGAGTTATCTCCACCCCCACCTTTTTTTCTTAATTGACGATTGTTCTCTCAATAACCAGTATTTTAATTCAAATTTTACCAAACTTCGACATAATGTTAATAGCCAGTATATCTATGTCAAATGTGATATCCAGACAGATCGCACCAGTAGCCAAGGAGTTATCTGTTCTTTGATAACCAGTCATATCGCACCAGTTACACCAGATGTATCTCCCCTTTATTCGTGAAAATTGTTGAAACTGATAGTGTCTGCCCAATTACTTGAAACAAATGCTTACGACCAAACAAATCTCAATACATTTTGATAACCAGTTAGATACCTCCCAACAAAGGACAAGCTGGTATCCACCCTATCGTGATTGGCACCCTAAAAAGACTTAAATAAGCATGGATGCCAAATTGAGGGCTCAGCGCAAAACTATTCTATCTCCTTATTTATTCATATGTAGATTTGCGCTGATCCCTCGAAATGTCTACTCAAAAATACCATCAAACGCGTTTTATGGCCCTTGGGCCGCCATCTAGTATACTATGTTCACGTACTACTTATACTCATTGCGAATTTAAATGCCCACACCTATATGCAATGCTTGCATACTATAGTTACGTAACATGTATTATCTAGTTTGTCAAACCAAACACATTATGCATATAGTATTCTGGAGTGGGAACAATGCAAGTATACTGAAGGAAAAAAGAAACGTAACTCGGAAATTTCCGCTGCATATTGTATGTATGATATGCTGCTATTATTCGAATGGTACATGACTATATTATACATTTTCTTTCGGAAAATAGACTATATCAACACATAACACACCTGATGCTATTCCTTCAACGTTTCCTTATTGATAGAATACGCGTTTGGCTCAAGCAGGTGAGCAAACTTAATATGTCAAATTTTGCAATATCTTTACACCAAATACAGTACCGAAACGGCTCAAATTAAAAAGAAAACACTGTTTGGTAGCAACGTTATCTGTAGTATTGCTATTTTCCGTTTGTGTTCAATTGGATCGTACCGGTTATTTGAACGTTTCAGAGTGAGTCAGTTTGAAATCCTTTCGCCCCTCACCACTGCGGGTACGAATCTGGGAGCTCGACTTGAAAGTACGAAAGTGTCGACTTTTATGGGAGGTTTACAGTACTGATGGATGATCTGCCTCCATTCATTCAACCAACCAACCAACCAACTAGCCAACCAACCAACTAATCTAGGTTAACTTGTGTATACGTCTGTAACAAGCTTGGTTATTTACTAAGACAGTTTGACTTCTTTTCAGTAAGTATGTATTATGTAAATTTCGGAATTATCAAATTTCAGCTAAGTTTCCTACATGTCATCTTTTCCACGTTTCAGAGGAAATTTGCAAAGGACAATACGGATGCTATTTTTGCAATTGCTGACTATTATCGTTTCTATGGCTACCATAAACTCAGATTGTTTACAGACGGACACAGAATGCGTGTTTTATTTAGAAGTGGAACGCTTCCTCACTATGATGCAACATAAAGACCTCGTGTATCTTTACAATGGCGATCTTTACAAATATGATATCCTAAATACGACTGGTGCCGAAACAATTTCCGCCGATGACGTCATATCCGCTGACCAACGGAAAATTGCCTGGCCCCGACATCATCGTCTATGAAGACCAAATGGTTACTGTTCATGTCAAACATAAATTAAGAAGTCACGCTTTGACCATTCATTGGCACGCTCTACACCAACCTGGAACACCATGGATGAACGGCGTACCTTGGGTAACTCAGTGTCCTATACAACCCGGACAATCGTTTACCTACCATTTTAAGGCTAAACCGAGGGGCAAATTTTGGTGGCATTTGCACGTAGGCGCTCAAAGGTCAATGGGTGTATTCGGTGCGCTTGTCATCAGAGAAAGGGTTGTGACAGACGTGGAAGATCACATCATGCAAACAATGGACTGGAACCACGACTGGGATTCGGACACCGGTCATATGAAGTGTTGCACGGGGTATACGATGGACGAGAAAAGTGGGGAGGTGCAACCTCATTCGATGGAAGTCGCTTCATTTTTTTCAGGGTCCAGTCCGGGCTTATTAACGGAAGAGGCAGATACCATGACTCCGTCAAGGGCAATAATATCTCTCCACTGACAGTATACAACGTGATGCATGGTAAATCATATCGGTTTCTAGTGATCGGTACGGGTTCGTTGTATCCGTTCTGTGTATCTGTTGACAAATGTCATATAACTGTAATCGCATCCGGTGGATATGACCTTGATTCTGTTGTCGCTGAGACTTTCGTAATAAATCCTGGCGAGAGGTTTGACTGTGAAGTAACTGCAGACCAACCTGATGGCAACTATTGGGTTAGAGGTATAACGCTGGAAAAAGGCGAGTATCATGTTGCAGAGGCAATGCTGAGATACATGGAAGCTCCAGACGAAGACCCAACAACAAAACGTCAGGAATGCACAAACTAACGCCTTGTTTGGTTTTGAATTGTCAATTTACTTATTACCCCGCCAATTTTACAACGTGCAGACGTCTTGATGAATTGAGGGCCCTAGCCATAGATGATCTAGCACCACCATATTCTCCTGGAAAAGTTCGTGAATACTTTCTTAACTTTGCGTTTCCTGGTATCAGTTTATATCCTGGGTCAGTCAATGGACGAACATTTGCTACACCGGATGTAAAACCTCTAACCCAACCAACGGAATGGCATTCTCCTTGCGAGGCACCGGCATGTGGGGATGATCGACATTGTAAATGCACGTTCGCTCCTAATATAGGTCATGGAGACACTATTCAAATGGTATTCATGAACATGGGCATCGGTAAGGGATGGTCCCATCCAATTCACATGCATGGGCACTCATTCTATGTTCTTAAAATGTGTTATGGGCAGTATAATCCAGACACTGCCAAGATAGAAGGCGATAATCTCGACGGAGACTGTCGCGGAGGTCCAGACAGGAAGAAGTCTTTCTGCAATGATGCCACGTGGTCAAACCAGACTTGGCTCAATGGCAACGTCCCTGGTCTAGAACTGGGTCGGCCTCCGCGGAAGGATACAATTATAGTCCCAACTGGTGGTTACGCGATTTTTCGCATTCACGCAGATAATCCGGGAATCTGGAACTTGCACTGCCACATCGAACTCCACAATCTGGATGGTATGCAGATGTTGCTGAACGAGTCATTCAGCAGTGAGGTCCCTTCCCCACCACCGGGTTTCCCAGAGTGCCACTTTTTTCCACCAAAGGCAATCAGACTGAAAGCAGACGACAAATGAGGAAGCGCAGGTACGTGTAAACTTCATTGTCATTGTTTAGCATTTGCCAAAATATAATTTCATAAGTGGCCTACCATTTAACCAAGTAAAATAACACAAAACTAGATTGCATTCGCATATATGATTTGGTTTGCCAAAATAGATTCATATTCAGCATTTGCCAAAAATGTTTTGTTTGTTTGTGTATGGTGTTTTACGTAATGTTCAACACATGCAAGTTTATATATGACGGTCGATGTTTTGTGGTGGAGCCAGTACTGTACACCTCCCGCCATCCGTAAGAATCGACACTTCTAGGTATTTTTTTCTATTTAACCCCGTCTGGAATTTCCTGTGTTTTTCGAGTGCATTTCATTATATATGATGAGTTTTATGGTGTAAAGGTTTGTTCAAATAAGATTATTTAGGCAGGCATTGTTATGTCTTTCCGAAATAGTAGAATGAATAAGTTCCGCCTACTGTACTTATTAATCGGATGTATTCATAGCTCTACGATAGCCACATACTATAACACCATAAGAGCTGTTGTGTACAATCGAATTTTCCTTTTTTATTTTACGTCTGGTTAATATCTTTCCCCGAAAAAAAAAATGTATTGAAATGTCGATCTTTGGGGCTCTATACTTAAAAACGAAAATAGCCGTTTTGTTTGTACTGTTTCTTGTACTGATTATCAAAAAAATTCATGTACAAATACGGATTTGTTTGTATACTGTCGGTTTAGTACAATACCGGAACACACCCAGATCGGTTAGGATTATACATGTTTAAAATGTATATGTATATAGTGTGTGCTATTGGAAGCAATGCTTTTTTCTATAATCAGTATGTAATTCTGTATGATTTTGTAGATCCAGAAACAAGTAGCGACACCAGTATATCCCACGACACATTTTGGTCGGTGACGGGGATCCTTCTGGGCGTGGTGTGTCTTCAATTCCTTATAATTGTCGTCATGGCAGCCATTTACAAAACGGTTCTCATCTTCGCCTAGAAATTACTCAACCGAGAAAAGCAACACCGGATTTGATGCAATAAGCTGAACGGTGTTTATGCCAAAACGTTGGAAAATTGTTGTTTTTTTGTGGTATTTTACGTTAAATCAACAGGCTGTGTGTGGGACAGCATTAAACGTTATGAATCTTTTAACTGCGAACATAAGAAAAAACTGAATTAAAACCTAAAACATCTCTTCAATTATTTGATGCTGTTGTCTCATCAATACTCGATTAAGGCGTTCACGATGTTCAGTTTTACAGTGTGAAAAAATGCAGATGATATAGTTGTTTACCTCTTCAAGCTGAATTATTATTGTATTATGAAAATGCGCTTTATTTTAATTTG
This sequence comes from Cyrtodaria siliqua, assembly GCA_037043455.1. Lineage (NCBI taxonomy): Eukaryota > Metazoa > Mollusca > Bivalvia > Adapedonta > Hiatellidae > Cyrtodaria > Cyrtodaria siliqua. Next base: position 87,489 of record JAWPHD010006329.1, read on the forward strand.
AACGGCATTTTGTTGGGGTGGGGGTGAGTGGTAAAGTTTTAACAAATGTAGGAGTTATAGTTGTTTACTTAAAGTACTAACATTTGGCTTTTTAATTATTGTCTGAATGTCTGTTTGGGGCCAGATGGGCATGTTTTAACCATTGTTTGTTTGGCGTTTATTCTATATAGGCTACTGACTGGCTTCCTATGATATCATGAAATCTATGATATTAAGGTAGTGTCAAATATATGAAACCATTTGCATCTCTTGTAGATGTGACGACTATACATATATTAAAATGATTGAAAAAAATAATTATGTTTATCATAAATAAACGCATAATTCCAAAACATGCAAAAACGGGGAATATTTTCTTATAATGATCTTAAAAAATGATCACCCCTAGTCTAGGCAGGGACCCAAGCCTGACAAAAAACGAAAACGTGTACCCGGAAAGATATACTCCTGATTTTTTAAATATTAACAGATGGGGTCTTGTACATATGAAACCACTGTATGGACTTCTGGCAAACTTTGCATTTCGTAACAGCATCGCGATTTCTACGGTAACCCATTCGTACCAAGCCATTATATGAAAATCGATGAACAAACAGTCAAAGGAAAATAAAGAAATGTGCACACGTCCTTTTAGGCAAATACAATTCCAGTATTTGAAACCTATATGTGTATATGAAATATCAAACTACAGAATCAAGAACTGATTACGTTACACTTTACTAATTTTAACAAGAGTTATGGACCGTTTATGAATTTTGTTCTGTCCTTTGCTAGGGATAATGCGAATTTGTTGTGTTCACAATAACTGCAGTAAACGGTTTCCGATTTGCACTAAATGTTGTATGGTGTTAGACCTTATACCAACAAGGCCTTTGACAAGTTCAATACTGAGTGAAACTGACACTTGCTTTAAAGAGTTATTACCCTTGGTTATTGAAAGAATATGCACATTTTAGCTTGAGTACACACATTAGTATGAGACTTAATATTGAATATGGACTTTGACAAGATGACAATGAGCAGAATTGACACCTGCCTTACTGAGTTATTGCCCTTGATTATTGCAAAAATGCAAATTTCAGCTTTCGTACATTAAATACATTAAATAAATTGGTTTCGATTTTCACACAGTTTGGCGTGTAACTTTATATCAAACGGATTTCAGACAGGTTAGACAAGTATCAAGTTATTGCTCTAAATTGTCGAAGAAATGTCTGATTGTTTCCTACCTTCCTTTGCAATATCATCAATTACTGTGTAATATTCTAATTGAACAATGAGGATATCGTCCTCTGACTAAGGAGCATTGTTGTTTTCACGATGATTGTAATAAATAGCATTTGATTTTCCATGCTTTTCTTGGGTAATATTATTAGGGTCTCGGTTTTGTTTGACAATGAGAACAATTGAGGAGCGGTTTACAAAGTTATCGCCCTTGATGTTTGCAAATATTTAAATTTCAGACTGATTACACAGTAACTTCAGTAAACGAGTTCTGATTCTCACTAATATTTAGTTGAAGGGTTTTGGACAATTATACCATGTGGACTTGTCACGTAGTTGTTTTCGAAGCATTTATTTTCATATAAGATAATATTTTTACACATATGGAACTAGTTAGGTATGACACTACTGTTTATAGACAAACTGTTGGAATCAAAACGAGAACAAAATGTGCTCCTCTTGTTGCAGATTTGTTTTTGTTTTGTTATGTTAGACGTTTCGTATTTAGTCTTTAACCAGATACGCGAAGGCAGATGTAATCGAAGCCTTTTATTATACCTCTTTGTATATGGATGATATATTGGACAATTACAACCCTTTCTTTTCTACTATGTTTACTACATATACTTTCTTTCCTTAAGAACTTCAACTCAAAAAAGCTAATAATTCTCATAGTTGCTATATCTTATGTACTCGAATTACATCCCGCGATTGAAACTGAGAAATAATAAGAAAGTCTATGACAAGAGAGATCATTTAAATTTTGACACTGTTAAGGGCACGATTAGACAATATTGAAGACAAACATTCAGAATTTAGGTAGACGTCATCAAATGTCCACAATCTTTCCGGTGATCACACAATCAAGTGAAAGCAAAGCAGTGAATTGTAAATTGGTCAACCACTAAACATGCAGTGCGTTGCAAAATAATAAGGTGACATCCTCCTTTGATAAGCCTTTTAACAGTGATCATTACCCAATATTTACCAGGATCACCATGTAACTGTGTCAACGTCTTAGGAAATAGTCTGCGATTACGTCATAAATCAGAAATCAACTCCGCGACCTGACACCACTAATGCTATGGGGTGGTGCTGAATGGTAAACAGTCGAACGGAACACCGCTTACTTTGGACATTTTTGGACAAACGCTATACTCTAACCCTATTGAAAACGCAATGGAGTCCATTTTGATTGTTTTGACGGAGTGATATGCCAAAGAATGCATTTTATTCTACCGCAGCATAATGCTGAGCAAACATTAATGTTTATTCACTAAAATAAATATTGAATAAGAGCAAAATGCTTGTCTTTGAAAAGGTTTGCATGACGCTCGCTTATTGCATTCGTTTTCAAGAAAGTAATAACGATTACAATATATTAATGCAAGAGTTAGCATAAGATTTAGCACAATATTGTGTTACGTGATCTACAACGGCAGTAGGACAGGACTTTATTCCTTTGGAGATGTTTGTAGTGATGCAGACGCTAGAAATAGGAAGAAAGTGTGCTTTATTAGGCTGTTTTTGTAAATAAGGAATCCATTACATAGTTGGAATTTTGTTTTGCTTTTCATCTACTCCAGCTTTAATAGTGCTTCATTGAGTCATTGAGTTTTCTATCCGGACAAAACTTTGCAAAGGTTTATTATCATAACCCTGATTTACTTTTAAAAGTATTGTCAGAACTCTTCTGCTACAAGGTCTGTCACAACGTGAATACTATGGTGATTATATGTACAGACTTTTTAAGAGTATTGGTCATTATTACATTCATACATTCTGTGTTTAACTTGTTAACAAACATAACAAAATAGGTTATGACCCTATCATTCTGCAACGCACTGCATGTTTAGATGTTGACCCATTTACAGTTTGCCACAATGCTTTACAATTAATGTTGCGATGACCCGACAGATTGTGAACCCTATGATGACTTCTACATGCATTTATTACGATATATAGTATAGAAAGCTAGAGAGAATATAGTTATAGTATATGTATATAGTAAAGGGCCTTCTTCTTCTCTCTATCTCTATCCTGCTATACTATATTTCGTAATGAATGCATGTGCTTCTACCTAAATAGGACAAGGGATGGTAATACTTAATGTTTGACTTTAATATTGTCTTATCGTCATCATTCTTTTTTTGTCCTGGCTCCTGACAAGTATTTGCTTCGTGGCTTTCTGGGCATTTATATTCATATATACATGATCATTTTGTATTATACTTATATTGCCTACTAATTGCTATTAATACTGACTAATTTGTAAGGGGATATAGTCTGGCTGGTCTCATTTTATTGGAATGAAACTAGGGTAAGGGTGAGGTTTGGTGCACTCTAGAACCTGGCTTAACCCCAGCGGCCTTTATGTCACTGACGACTCCAAGGAGCTACCCATAGTGTCACTGATCATTCCAAGGAGGTACCATTATTTCCAACCGTTTGTGTTTTCGCTCTTTTCTATCCTTGTGATTGGTGTTTGTTGGAAATACGTTTGTTTGGTTGACTGACTGTGTTCTGTGAATGTTATATTTCCTTCTCGACTTTTATACCATAATTTGTTTCTGACTCGAAATAGGATAGGGATCACATTTAGTGTTACTTATAGTTTTAAACTGTAAACATGACTCTAATACTACACAATTTAATATATTGGGTCTCATGGATCAAGGCGACACAATCCGTAGGAAAGTATTCAAGTTTATGATGTGTTTTGAGAAACGTTGACAACTTTCTAAACCAAACGTTGCCTGTTGAATCAATCAGAACCTCAAACTGAAACTCAGGGTCACAGAAACACCAATGTTGGTTGGACAGTTAATGATCATATGTAACAAAAGTGCAAATTTCAAATAAATCATTTAGAAAGTATTCAAGATGTTTTGGAGAAACTCTGCCAGACGTCATACCCAAACACTGACGTCGCTCAATCGTCTTCCAACGAAACTAGTCAAATAAAACCCCGTCATTTTTTTGACAAATACAATCATCTGACTGTGACAAAATAGTGAACCAATTTGGATATTTACAATTGTACAAGACAGTAATTGCAGTAACTACTATTCTATTTTCAAGGTAAATTAAAGGTCCATAACTGTATTAGGAAATATCAAATCAACCATCGAACGGATTCTAAATATCCGCCAGTATGTTAATGTTATTAAGACTTCACACTAAACGATATGGTTTAAACCCTACACAATTAAAGATAGTTTTTGCAATAATCATATTTTCTAAGTAAATTAAGGGCCATACCTCTATTCCAAAATGGCAAAACAATTTAATATATCATAAACATTATTAACATTTACTGGTATCCTATTTGTATATAATTTCCATCCAAAATGTTGTTTAATTTTCAACAAAACTTGATTAATCAACATAAACTCAACACAAAAATGTATTTTCGTAGAAAATCAGGGGCCATAACTCTATTTAGAAAAGGCAAAGGTCTACATTGATCGTAAAGAGGTGATGTCTGTTTGATATAAGGCATCACAGCCATTTTAGTTAAAATCCAAAATAAGATAAAGAAGTTATCAAAACCTTGCACCTAAGCTTTATCCAAAATGTGCATTTTTGTTAAATAGCTCAGGGGTCATAACTCTATTCTGAAAACGAGAAAATCGGTCTTGCTCGTAAGAAAGTGGCATCTTAACGATATAACGCTTCACAGTAAAATTGGTTTTAACCGAAAACAATTTACAGAAGTTATTAACAACGTGCACGAATGTTTTAGGCAAAAGGTGGATGCCCTTTTATCCATCTGCCCGCCATCTTCAATCCTTAAACCGCTTTTAATTTATTTATTTGTTTTTAATTGAAAATTGCATTCTGCATAGACAAAATATAATCAGGCATGCTTACGAGGGGGGTTCAATATGTAATGTCCATCCATCTATTTCTTTGTTAATATCATCGTGAAACTCGTGCAGTTTAAATGATTGCATGGTTCAATGCATAACCAATACAATGATACCAAATTTTTATTGGTCCAATGACTATAAGTCAATATTCAATGCAGTTAAAAACACCCAGTCATATACACTGCATTAGAAATGGTAGGGAAAAGAGCTTCAAATAGTGACCAAATAAGGAGCTATATCAAAGTGCGTTATGGACTTTGTTTTAAAGCACGTGCCATATGTAATGAAATATGCACTGTTTATGGACATAATGAAGTCTCGTATAGGACTGTTGATAGGTGGATTAAGAAATTCAAAAGCGGGCAACAGCATGTTAAAGATGACCCAAAGCCAGGCAGAAAACGTTCTGTAGTGACCTCTTAAAACATTGAAAAGGTCAAGGAATTACTGCGCAAAGATGCAAGATATACCACTAAGGACATAGCTCGCACTGTGTGCATTTCAACGGGGTCGGCTTTTTTCATTCTTAAAAAGGTATTGAAAGTAAGAAGGATTACAGCGCGCTGGATCCCACATTTGCTAACGGACGAGCAAAAGCAACTACGTCTGAAAACAGCTCGTAAACTTTTGAAAATGTACCCGAAGTATGACAGTCGGCGTTTTGCAGATGTTGTGACAGGTGACGAAACGTGGGTACATTTTTTCGAGCCCCATCGTAAGATAGACAATAAAATATGGTCTACTAAACATACACGTAGACCTTCAATTGCCAAAAGAACAATGAGTGTTAAGAAGGTGATGTACTTCAACAACCAAGGACCTGTAGTACAAGTGCCTGTGGATTGAACGACTGAAGTTATGTATTGCTGCTCGTGGAGATTACTTTGAGGGCATGAAATAAAAAAGTACTTAAAAATATGTGTTGCTTGTAATTAATATTCATATGGACATTACATATTGAATCCCCCTCGTATGTCTTATTTATATACAAAACAAAATCATATCGCTAAAATATAAACTTGTACACATTTTTTCTTTGAATATCAATATTTTCTTATCACTTACGGGCTTCTGTAGAAAATGCATTGGTGTTGCGAAATGCAAAGAATACCATTAATCCATACAGTGGTTTCGTAAATAGTACAGTTTCTGCTATTGATATGCAAAAAATCACGCGTATATCTTTCCGGGTAATCCAAAAGCGTTTTTCTGCACGATACGAGAAGTTGGGTCCCTCACTAGTCTCTATAAATGCAGTTTCCATAACCTTGAATGTTATAACATTCATTAATTTGTATTCTGAGGAAATGTCATCCATTAATGTTTCTGGAAATGGTCACTTATTGCATCGTTTACCAGTTTCTACCAATTACATAATAAACAATGTGTGCATACCTTGATAACATAGTAATTAGTAAGTTATAAAAGGGACCTTCTTTTCAAATCTCAATCTGACTTTTGTATGTTAATTTGATTAAATATTATGCCATAACAACTTAGCAGAAGGCTTACGGAACGAATTAATGTTTCCTCTTTCTTTACATATTGTTTACATTTTTTTCCCATCAAATAACTTAAGTACTATGATACCACAGAACACGACGCTATTTTGGGGGGAAAATCATGTTGTTTTATATAAAATTTTATCAGAATGTTTTAATTTGAGTATGTATATATATATATATATATATATATGTACTATCCTTTTTAGGAAGTAAATGCATACGCTTAATTTCTCTATATCTCGTCATATATTGTGTAGACATGGGTTATCTGTATAGTACCTTAAAGTGGATTCAGTCGCCAACGAGGTACAGCAGACAATCTCATTCGATTTTAATAATTTATTAGGGAAGCTTTCGTAAACTTTAAGAAAGAACATCTAGTCTCTGTATTTTTTGACTTGGAGCTGATGATACTGCATAGAAGTACTGCATGAATGATCTTTATGACATTGGTCTTAGAGGCCGATTACCAATTTTTATAGAGAATTTCTTTGATGATAGACAGTTTCGTGTCCGAATGGGTTCAACCCTCTCTGACATTCATGAACAGGAGATGGGTGTACCACAGGGCAGCGTACTCTCTGTTACCCGTTTTAATATAAAAAAATACAGTATGGTGAAATGCATCATTCCTGGTGTGGATTGCTCTCTATATGTTGACGACTTTGTTATATGTTATCGTGCAAACAACATGAACACTATTGAGAGACAACTTCAACAATGTCTCAATAAACTTCAGACCTGGTCGGATGAAAATGGTTTTGAATTGTCTAAATCTAAACAAATTGTATGCACTTTTGTCAACAACGTTAACATCATGAAGACCCTCATCTAACACTGGATGAGTCACCAATACCAGTAGTGGATGAGACAAACTTCCTTGGTCTTATTTTCGACCGTTAATTAACATTTATACCACACCTTAAATACTTGAAGGCCAAGTGCCTTAAAGCTCTTAATTTACTTAAAGTTGTTGCAAACACTAATTGGGGAGCCGATCATAAAGTACTTTTACAACTTTATAGATCTCTTATAAGCTCCAAGCTGGACTACGGCTCAATAGTATATGGATCGACTCGCAAGACATACTTGCAGATGCTCGATCCTATACATTATAAAGGATTACGACTCGCCTTAGGTGCCTTTCGTACATCACCATCCGAAAGTCTATATGTTGAAGCAAATGAACCATCACTGTCTCATAGACGGGACAAATTAGCCCTTCAACATGCCATTAAATTACAATCTAACCGTTCCAACCCAACCCTCGATACTGTTTTTAATCCTAGTTATGAACCTCTTTTTGACCATTTGGTCTTCGTATTAAACCAAAATCAAGAGACACTGAAAGTACCACAAATTCCACAGTGGACTTTGGAAACACTTACAATTATTTTTGGTCTATGTAATTGTAACAAATCCAGTACAGACTCTAATGTCTTTTAAAGCAAATTTAATGGAATAAATCGAAAAACAGTAACTTTCAACATATATACACAGATGGAGATAAGGTAGCTGCAGCAGGTTTAAACTATATTCAGGAATCTGATGATGACCATTTTTTAATCTTTTCTGATTCCATTTCATCTCTTCAAGCCCTGGGTAATATGAAACATGATAACCCAGTTGTGCTTCAACGTTTACAAAAGAACAATTCTCTTATAGTTGATAATGTTATTATTTTCTGCTAGCTTCCAAGCCATGTAGGTATACGTGGTAATGATAGAGCTGATAGTGCTGCTAAAGCAGCATTAGGTTTACATACCAATGTCAAATTACCTTATACTGATTTTAAAAGTTGTATTAACACATATATTCGTAATTCTTGGCAAGCCGCTTGGGATTTGTCAGTTAACAATAAACTCCATTCAATTAAACCGTTACTCGGAGAATGGTGTTCTTCTAGTAGACCCATTCGTCGAGAAGAAGTTGTCCTAGCCCGGTACACTTCATACTCATTCATATTTATTACAAGGTGAGCAATTACCAGAATGCACCGTTAACGGTCAAACACATCTTGCTGGAATGTGTAGCTTTGATCCTATGCGCCAAAGGGACTACAAGGTTTATACTATGAATGATTTATTTGATACTATAGATTTTAGTCTTGTTTTAGATTTCCTGAAAGAAATCAGGCTATATAAATCATTATAATATATTCTTATATATATTTACTTGTTTATATACCCTTTGACGGGCATTTGTTGATTTACATATATAGTTTATGTTACTACCATATCATCCCTTATTTGGAAATAGTTTTATCTTTATATATTTACATTACTTTTTAATTACTACTTCAGTTTTTGCGCACAATATGACCTATTTATGTGTCGACGTGCCGTAAAAACCATTCATTCATTCATTACATTCATTAATAATATTATATTTTAATAGTTTATAATCTTTTAAAAATGGTCTTACAAATTGGATATATTACAACTATTGTTTTGTTTGTATGGTGTTTTACAACTATGGTATTTAATGGAGCTATCCCGCCAACTACATATATACATATATACATATACATAAGGTCACTTCATACGCATACATATACTCATAGTCTTTCTCCTTGATATTCGTTATAATGATATAGTTTTAATGTTCCTTCACATAAGGCGTGGCGTTAGGTCACAATTAACATTTCGTCTTGTTTGCCGTTTCTAGATCAATAATTTCATTGGTGAGTAGGTAGGTAGGTAAATTTAACGAACATGAGGGTCAACTGGCCCTGCATAGTTAAACTGATATCCTTGTCCATTACAGACACTTGCAATAGTGACACGACATATGTGGGTCAAATAAAAGAGGCCTGGTAACTTCCGAGAAGTATTTAAAAAAATATTTTCTAACATGACTCTTTGTCAAACTGTATTCCCGGAGAGGCTAAATTTAGCCCTAAGGTCTATGCTTTCTCATCTCACATCTTTGTCCATTTCCTCACTTAAGTTGATCGTCGGGGAAGCAGATACAATTTTTAATTCGTACAGATACTTTGTACAACACTGCTGCCATAATTTCGATCTCCTGACGATTTATTGATTTATTGATTTAACTCATGGTGAGGTATTAAAAAGCAAAATGGAGTTTGATAAACACCTGTCAATGTTATCTGCAATATATATGTATGTAGCCAAAAGGCATTATGCCGGAGACAAAATAGTGGGATAGTGAAAGGAGTGGGGGCATAGTGCACTTGTGGACAAGGCTAGGTGTTCCAAAAAAGAATGCGTTACAATAATGCAATTTATGTGAGCTGTATGTGTACAAACAACTATTTAGCATATACAAATATGTTTTCATCTAATAAATAAAATATCAACAAATGCCGTGAATGTCTTTACTTTTTTAAATCTCAAAATACTTATTAGACGTTTATTTAAGTTTAATTTGAACAAAAGTCATAGCAAGTGATTTTAAATCAATGAAATATTTCAGGACGTTCGTTGAATGTTCCCGCTATGAGTGAGATTGTAATAAAAGCATGTTTGTTCCCAATTGCCCCAACACCACGCCGCTCCCCTCCGTCACCACGCCACCGCCCCCTCTTCCTTTACTCCTAAAGACTAAGAAAGATTCGGGAAAAGCTACATTTATCTTGCCAAGAATACTCTAATTAATCATGTGAAACGGACTGGACGGTTGTTCAAACGTTTTTTATTCATATACGTAACTTACCTTCCTTTCTGCAAGACACAGCGGATTACTAGCGGAAAATAGAGTCACAAAGTATCGTCCCTCCCGACACCGTCTTAGTATCCATGGATGTTATATCCTTATACACAAACATCCCGCACGATGAAGGTGTTATAGCGTGTCAAAATGTATGGGATAGTAGGAACATTAAAAGCCCAACAACCCACTACCTTTTCAAAAGGCTTTGATTCTTAAATGTAAAAAAAATTGAGTTCAATGGTAAGCACTATCTTCAAATCCAATGGATGCCGCGATGTGCACGAAAATGGCACCCTCGTGTGCCGATATTTACATGGGCGAAGTTGAAAGTCGTCTACTGCAGTAGGTACCCTCAAAATGGCCTCGTTTTATTGACGATATTGACATGAAATGGTGCCATGGCACCGAATCTCTTCACTACTATCTAGAAAAAGCTAACGAATTTCACTTACCATGACATTTACGGCTGAAATGTTTAGCACAAGACGTTTTCCTGGACACACAGTCCCATATTAGGCAAAATAACAGTCGATTTATACACAAAATTTACAGTCACCAATACTTACTGCCAAGTAGCAGCCACCCACAACATTTGCTCAACAGAGGATACAAACATCCTAACATTTTGAATGCCATTTCGAGGGCAAGAGAGCACAATAAAAACAATATCTTGCAATACAAAAACTAACCAGATGCTTCTGATATAAAGACACCATCTACCCAAACGCACCTGATGTTAAAGCGATTTTAACGAGTTACTGGCCTGTCATAGAATCATCCGATCGGCTGAATCAACTATTTTCAGAGAAATCAATCATTGCTTAGCAAAATTAAAACTAAATCCCACTGACACGTCAGTTGGACATTCAAGTCCCTGTGGTATGCCTAGATGCAAGATATGCAAACTCATGCCTGTCACGCATATTTTTAAACAATTATCGACTGGCACCATAGTCAATATAAAATGTCATGCCAAATTCAAAACAAGAAATGTCATCTATCTGACGACATGCAAGCAATGTCAAAAACAATACGTAGGTGAAATAAAACTACCTCTACACCAAAGGATTAACCTACATATATCTGACGTAAACAGACAAACACACGCAAACTCGCCAGGACGCCAGTCGCAGAACATCTCTGCTATACAGGACATGTTTCCTCGGATATATCCCTTTGCTGCATAGACCACAACCCCAAGTGGTCAAATCACACTCGAAAAGCACGCGAATCTTATTGGATCGGAATTTGATAATATTGTCATAATAAAACTGTTGGCAGGCTTCTTCACATAAATGGGGGCGTCCGTGGCCGAGTGGTTAACGTCTCTGACTTGAAATCACTTGCCCCTCACCGCTGTAGGTTCGATCCCCCAGGGGCCTAGGAATCTTTATGTGAGGAAGCTATCCAGCTGGCTTGCGGAACGTCGGTGGTTCTACCCAGGTACCCGCCCGTGCACGAAAATTGCCCGGAGGGGCACCTGGGGTCTTCCAATGGAAGCTGGAAAGTCGCCGTATGACCTTAGCTGTTGGTGCGACTATAAAATCCAATTCAATAAATCAATCTTCACATTAATGGCATAACTTGGTTTCAATAAAAATATAACAAAACAAATGCAACGTATTCTGCTTCTTTCACGCCCCATCAATATGACAAAGGGTCTATGCAGTAACTCCTCTTTGACCAACCTACGCCGCTCAGTACTTTCAGTACTTTGATTCATAATTGGAAGCTAAGGGGCCCTTTTTGGATTAATTTTAGATCGAGTTATAGGAAAGAACTTCAAAAATATTCTTCTATGAAACTACAAGAGATAAAGGTTTAATACTTTTTTTATTTATTATCAGCTTATGAATATTTTGTTCAATATTTGGTTCTCTACCAATATTGTTCAAATGGCGACCCTGGGTCAAATATGGCCCCGACCCAGGGGTCACAGTTTTACATAGACTTATAGAGGGAAAAACTTCAAAAATCTTCTTCTCTGAAACTGTTTGATATTTTGTATTTAGCATCAGCTTATAGTCCTCTACCAAGTTTGCTCAAATGGTGACCACTGTCGTGTTGTACGGCTAAGTGTCTTACATTTTTACTCGTTACTTACTTAATTCGGCGTGACATGCATAGATATTATGCTGACAATTAGAAAACGATTCCTTTACACTCGGCTGCAAAGTATGTAAGAAATGATTAACTACTTTTTGAAAAATCATCATGTCAATTTGTGTCGATCTCCAATCGAAGCGAGGAGTTCCACCTGTTTTGAACCATTACTGGTTTGTTTCTTCACGGATCAAAGCGAAGTAACCTGTATTACTTACTTTGTGATGATATCTAAATTACCAGATAACTAATTTTTTGTAAACTGTGCAATAAATAAGAAAAACTCTGATTCAAAAACTACTAGCTGTACGGTGCGTTACCATTTCAAATGTGTGCGTTTGGAACCAAATTCTGTACGGTGCATTTCACATATTTTACACAACTACTATAGGGCGCGTTATGTATGATTAAGGAGTTTTGGTGTATATATATTTTTTTTTCTTTAAAATAAGAAAAGTTGTTTATTTTTAGTTTCGTAGTTTCAAAATTTGCAAGTTATAGAAAGACACATAGAAAGATATTTTTAAGTATATATTGCTTTTTCAGATTTTATGTTGAACTTCGTTGTTCATCCACATTTTTGTATCATGTTACAAGAATATTTATTCTTAATTGCAATTCTACAAGTTTCAGATTGTAATTAGAAAGAAAAAAACATAATATTTTTGTATTTGAAAAAGTATGCTTGCCTCCAAGTTTCGTTCTAGTATACACTTTTAGAAACTGTCGTGTACCGCCTAAGTATGGTTATCGTGAGTAATTTCGTTTAAACATATTTTATTTCACATGTTTTACAACATAATATTTATACACAATAGAAGAAAAAGGATTTGAACGAAAGTAAAATACTTATGATGTTCTTCTCCTACGTATAAAATTAATTGTACACAGTTGATGGCATGTTTAATAGCAGTTATTTGATATGTTTGTAATATAAATTATGGGGGTTATAATGAGCAATAAACATACATAAGATAGTAGAGTAATGAGGCATTTATTGCAAATGAAAGACAAAAAAATCAAGAACGACTTGAAATGTTAAATCAAGTAGAAGAGAACACAATTTAAATATCATTTTATCATCGTTGCTTGAACTGGGAGTAAATGGGGATTGACACACGGAAGTTGTTGTTGCCGTTTTGGAAAATACAACACCAGAGTAAAACTAACTACTGGATAAATTGTTTTGTCTTTATATATATATTTAATTACCGCGCTGAAGATAAAAACGTTTGTGTCGTAGGATACATGTTTATTTAATACTATTTTATTGCTTGATGTTATTGACATAAATACATGTCATATAAAGATAACAATAATAAATAACATTTACAAAAGGACTGGACCACGAGTTATCACAACATCAGTTACGGTCCTCTCCAAATAGGCAGAGTTCAACAAAACGGTTATATCAATATCTAGTTAAACAAAGCAAATACATATTTTTAATAACAGTAATTGAAAGGAAAAGAAAAAAGAAAAAAAAGAACTACATCACACACATACCAAACAGTTCAATCCATTTGCATATGTTTCTATGAATATTGTGATGTTGAATTGATGTATTGTAACCTATCTGCAATATAGTGTTTAACGTTTTCTACTGGTCCACAGGTACTCAATGGCGAATCGACCATAGTGTTTGAAAACATGTCGTTGTTGAAGGAACTGCAATTTAAACACATTCTAGTGTCAGTATTTGAAGGTTTCTCGGAAGTAGTTGTTTAATGGAATGTTGTTAAGGACTATTGATCTTGTGTGCCATTTTTAGATAAATGAACAAATCTATGGACAAATTTATTTAACATGAAAAACAAAACATCTTCGAGTAAAATTTGTACTAAACTTTTCGAATATAAAGGGTACTATTTCTGCCAAGTAAATATTGTTTCTGATATTATGTTCAAATCAATAGTGTTGAATTGTTATATCATTGATATTGTTCATGCCTATAATATGCATTTGGATGAACATTTCAATTAACCATACCACATCGATTTTGTATTTTCTTTTCAAAGATGGCTGACTAATAGTCTTTAATAAATGTTTCACGAGTAAGCGTGTTTTTGAAAGAACAAACTGTTTTGGCGTGACGTGTATCTTCAGGTAAGTTATTCCATTCGCAAATGACAGAGGGGAGAAAAGAGTCGTAGTAATAGTTTGCATGGGCATTAATAGTTTGGATATTCATGGTATTGCGTAGGTTATACAGACCAGTTGCTTTCAAGTACCCCACACATGCATTCCGTTTGCGTTTCGTTTGCGTTCCGATTGCGCTCCATTTGCGTTCCGTTTACATTCCGTTTGCATTATTTTTAATAATTGCATTTTTTAAAAATGCAAATAATTCTCATTCTTGAATGCATTCTGCGTCTATAAACTCATTTAAATGCACGTAACTGCACATATGAACGTTTGAATGGGCATAACTAGTTTGGATATTCATGGTTTTGCGTAGGTTATACAGACCCATTTGCGTTCACGTACCCCACAAATGCATTCCATTTGCGTTTCGTTTGCGTTCCGATTGTGTTCCATTTACGCTCCATTTGAATTTCATTTTATAAATGCTTTTTTTAAAAATGGAAATAATTCTCGTTTTTGAATGCATTCAGCATCTATAAACGAAATTATGCGCTCATTTAAATGCAGATAACTGCATCTCTAAACGCAAACGAACGCGTGCGTTTAAGGCACAAATGGAGAAAATGCATTTGCGTTCGTATGTTCAGCGTTAACCAATCACAACATCTGTCACGATTAAATGAAGCATGCTATCCAGTCATGCGATTTTTATCAAAAATCGGCGACTTTTGTGTGTGTGAGAATATTGAAGAATGGGTCAATTGGTTGTCATTATTTGGTGGTGTCCATTGATGATGTCCCGGCTGACTATTTGATTTCAAGTCGGACACAGTATCCGACTTAATATGAATGCAAAAGACAGGTTATATACATGTACTTCCTTTGCGATCAAACTGGAAACCAGCAATATGGTTTGCTTGGTTTGAGTGAGTACAATAAATGTTAAACTGGTTCCTTAATTGTTGCTATATTGTGCGTCTGTAACAACATAAAAACGTCATCAAATCAACCAAAACTGTCCGAATCAAGTATGACTTGCAATCACTTACCATATCGGTACTGCCAATGTTTCTATCGGTTCTGCTAAATTTCTCAGGCATTGAGCCGGTAAAATTGTCGGCATATTCAAACAAAATGTACTAAAATTTGCATTTTACACCTCGTTTACGGCCCCTTTAATTATTGCCTTTGTTGGTTTTGTGTTATCAGGAGCGAAACACTTTTTTCGTGTAAATAATGTTTTTTATTAAAATTATTATTGATAAATTGAAATTGAATAAATTGTAAAGTATGTTTTTGAAAGCAAACGCGTTTCATTTTCGACGAGGACAGCTATCAGAGGAAGTTTGTATCAACATTATTTTAGTTTTATCTGTTTATACTGAAAAACTATAAAGTTTGTTCTACACAATCAATCTAATATTTCCTATTTTGAATCATTAAAACTTAAAGTAAATGTGTAATCATGTTTCACCGATTCTAAAACACCATTTATACAGGGTAAATATTTCTATTACAAAACTGAAAAACTCACTTCGTTTAAATATGGATTTTAAGGATCAACTCATCCGCGTTCAAAATAAGTTATCCAGATAGCGAAATGCATTTGCTTACGTTTTTTATATAAAAAAATGCATTTCGTTCGTTGCGTTCGTTTTCAACGTTCAGCATTTACAAAAAATGTATTCACCGTTCATATTGCGTTTATAAAAATACTCCAAGCCTTCGTTTTGCGTTTATTTTATAGGTTGTGCAACGTTCATTCTGCGTTCGTTTTGCGTTCGTTCTGCGTTCGTTCTGCATTTATTTGGGGTACAAGAACGCAACAGGATCTGTAGTATGCACCTCACTAGCAATATCATTTCTCTCACAAGCCTTATTATACTGGAGAGAACTGGACTGAATGCAATTATCTGCCTTATTTGACACATTATTAGTCGTATGATAAGCTAATATAACACATCACCCAGTATAAAAGTAAGGTCAAACAAGAATGCATTTGTTAAGCTCAAGATGCTAATTTACTTCCACACAACTTTGTTAATAAGTATCATCATGCTATCAATCCGTGGTATCGACTTGATATTTGATATGTACCAATTGCTGCTAATACCTTACAAAGAAACTTAGTATGCAAACGTTGTTAATACGTATCATCATTCTGTCATCCTTTGCTGATAATACGTTACAACGAAATTTAGAATGGCAAATCAAAGCCATATTATGTAGCTCACAAGCTTTATTATACAAGCCTTAATATACAAGCCTTAATATACAAGAATTATTATACACGCCTTATTATACAAGCCTTAATAACTGACTTGGCTACACTCATCTGCCTTATTTGACTCAGTATTAGCCGTAAAATAAGCAAGTGTAACACAGCACCAGCATGTACTATTATTTAAATGGACTGGAGGCGACATCTATGCATATTAAACGAACTAATGTTAAGGTCGTTGTTGACACGCAGGTGCCAGTGTTCGTTGCAACTAAAATAAAACAAACGTCAAACATGTGTTAAGCTGACGATGCTAATTAATTTTCTCAAAACGTTGTTAATAAGTATCATCATGTTACCATCCTTCTCATGATATCGACTCGCATGTATGTAATGAACATGTGGCATGTATCCAATTGCTCACGACACTTTTCACGCACCTTAGTAGGCAAATCACTAACCATATCATGTATCTCATAAGCCTTATTATACAAGCCTTATTATATAGGAGAGAACTGGCTTGGCTACACTCATCCGCCTTATTTGACACAGTATTAGCCGCAAACTAAGCAAGTGTAACAAGGCACCAGCATGCACTATTGTTTAAATGGACTTGAGGCGATTTGAAAGAAAGCATGCCAAATTGTATGATTTATGGTGAGCTTATTCCTGTCTCATTATAGATAAAATGTTGAGTTTTAAGTTATTGGAGCAAACTTTTAAATGCCAAAAGTGAAAAGATAAGTGGTTTATTATTTAAAACTTCATATTTTTTATACATGAATGAAAGTGTTTAGTTGCCATGGATTAACAATGTACACAGCTCAATAAACGATCTTGGACTGACTAATTATAGGTTAGAGCAAAAGGTTTCAAATTCATGTTTAAAAAGATTGTTAGCTCTAGCCTTAAAAACAGATATAAAAATCGAACAGGAACAGTAGCATTCAAGGACGACAGTCAACCACAAACACGCAAAGAAAATCTATCTATAAAGATGAATAAAAGGCAAGATAAGACATCACAAACACACAAGGGTTGACAATAGTGCTACCACTTTGGAACTGTCAGTGACAAAAAAGGCCGCTGGGGGTTTAAACCAGGTTCTAGGGTGCATAAAACCTTCTTCAAGGTTTGAATAGCAACGTACAAACATTTAATAGATGTATACTACATATATACTTTATATACTATCGCATTTATAAACACGATTTTGTTTTTGAAAAAATATTTTCATATTTTACCAATATATTTAGCTAAAAACGTATGTAAAGTTAAATGTATGAACCACAAAATGCCTATTGAACTAAATTTACGTACCTGTAATCTCTGTAATGAACATTTACTTGGCGATGAATTTCATTATCTTTTTCAGTGTAAATATTTTATTGAAGATTGAAAAAGGTATGTAGGAGAGTTTTATTATAAGCACCCTAACACAGCCAAATTTGAATCACTCTTGAACAGTGAGAATAAATCGATATTATTGAAGCTAGCACTGTTCTGTAGAACTATATAGTATGTGTTTGTAAATAAGAATGTATATACATGTACCGTAACCATTCTCCATTCAGATTCATTATTTTATTTTTCTTCATTTCATTTTGCTGTTCTAACTATTTGTTCACTATTTGTATACTTTGATAAATGTTTGTATGTCACATGCTCTTAATGAGCCATGACTGATTTAATAAAACTAAAACTTGATATCTATGAATATTAAACGAACTAATGTTAAGGTTGTGGTTGACAGTTCACTCACATGCCAGTGCCCGTTGTAACTAGTATAAAACAAACGTCAAACGTGCATTTGTTAAACTGACGATGCTAATCGACTTGTGATAATTAGTATCATCATGCTTCCATCCTTTTCATGGTATCGACTTTCACGTAGTTACAGAACATATGATATGTACCAATTTCTCGTTATACCTATTAGGCACCTTATTATATTTTGTTTATTTTGCCAATTGTTTTTTCTCTTAGGGCATGTACGTTCAAATGATAACTGAAGTTCATGACCATAAGCTCCTCGGTGTTTATCTGGCAAATGATTTATTCTGGCACAAGCCCATTGAATATACCAAATCAAAAGCATGATAAAGGATTAATAGTATGCAAAAACTTAAAGTTAAACTTGATATTGTTTCGCTAGAACCCGTCTATACGTCCTATATTAGACCGATATAAGAATACGACGAAAGTGACAAATATGAGTTATTCAAAATACAAAGTGAGGATGCACGGATAGTTACTTGAGCATAAAACGTGTTTCTATTGACAACCTATACAGAGAAATCGGTTGGAGGAACTCCTTGAAGCTGGCGCCGTAAACATAACGTCATCATGTTTTTATAAAATGGGAACCATTTAATCCCAAAATTTCTCTCTGATTTAGTTCCTACTGAAGTCGGTAACATATAACTTACCTGAAGAATCACGCCGAAACAGTTTTTTCTTTCAAAAACACATTTAATCGTGATACATGTATCAACAACATTCCGACAAAGAAACTTTCAAATACTGCTCACTAGAATGCGTTTGAATTGCAGTTTCCTCAATAACGACCTGTTTTCAAAAAATATGGTCGATTCGTTATCGTGTACCTGTGGACTCGTAGAAAACGCTGAAAACTTCTTTTTCAACTACAATACGTACACCGATATAATAAATGTATTGATAAATTCAATTTTCCGTCTACCAACACAACACTGAAAACACGTCTCTTTGCAGACGAAAATGTATCCTAAGACAAAAACATTATTATCTTCAGCGCGGTAATTAAATATATATAATAAAGACAAAAAAACTCAAAACTATTTAGTTCGTTTCATTCACTCTGATGTATTTTCCAAAAAGGCAGCACCGGCTTGTCGCGAATTTCTTCAGATATCCAGAGAATCCAAGACACGGCCTTGACCTTTTACAACGGTGAGCGTTAGGCGAGCCTTCATCGTGGACGAAGTAATAGAAATACAGTCAGTGGACACAAGCTCGATACGGTGCATTACACATATTTGATAATATTACTATACGTCGCGTTATGTATACCTGACGAGTTTGTTTATGTGTTTTAGTTGTAGACCATTTCTGTATGTTTTTTGTTATTTTAAATATGAAAAGTTGCTTTATTTGTTAGTTTCAGAGTTTCAAACTGTTCAAGTTATATTTTACTTATTTCAGATTTTCTGTTGAACTTCGTTGTTCATTTACATGTGTGTATCTTGTTATTTTGCTATAAAATTTACCTCCCTATGTTTAAGTTTACGCCATGTGTATTGTGTTCCAAATATCATTTACTGTGGAAATCCATGCAATTGCTGTTTAAAAGTAGCAAATCTTACTTATTTGTAGTTTGTTTATCCGTCAATTACACTAGGGTGGTTGAACACCGATATTTAGTTAAGTAAAATGTCCTTAGCAAACTAAAACTGAGAGAGTGATCAAAATGATTAAATGACCCATAAGGAAGTCAAATATCACGCATCTAGTTTGTCTATGAGTCCTTTTCACAGTTAAGGTCAACCGATATTTATCAAATAAAATAGAGCAAACCAAAAACCGGACTTTTTAGCATTTAATAAAGGGATTCTAAAATGGAATTTGATATTTTTTTATTAAATCGGCGCCCATTTACAGGCATGCAAAACGGATTAAAAGGAAGATAAAACATTGAACATTGGCCATCCGAAATATACCAACATAATGTTCCAGAATTCCACTCCTTTTACATCACAATTAATATTAAAGAGTACACCGTAGAGGGCTTGATAGAAAGGTTTACGTCCTTGTATATACCCATGTATATCACGCGATACATGAAGCGAGCTTAGTTTAGTAGTTGAACAAGAATTTAAAATTGAGTTATATAATTCAGGAATAAATACTGCTGAAACATTCACTGATCCAAACACTTCACTTGAATATTTATACTCAGCGTTAAACTATGCTCTTTCTAAACATGCTCGTAAACATGCTCCTTTAAAACAGAGAATAATTAAACCCCAAAACAGCATGAATGGTACTCTGATAAAATTAAAGAGGCAAGAAAATTACGTGATAATTTCAATAAAGCTAAAAAATGGCCAGAATATAAAAAATGGAGGTATAAAACTAATCTGATTTCTTTAGGTAAGAAAAAGATTTGTTTGCAAATGCAATTAAAGATAAAAAAGACTCTAAATTATTTGGTCGCATCTTAAATAAATATCTGCACAGACCAATCAAACTGTTATTAAATTACCACCAATTTTAAATATTAATAATGTTACAAATGAAGCGGAAAAAAATATAGCTGACGCTCTAAATGACCACTTTGTTAATATTGCTAATACAATAAACAAAATTCCACTATATTTAAATAACTACGCTGAATTAAAAAAACGTATTGATAATAAATTAAAACAGGCAATATTTAAAATAGATTACATCTCGATTTTTGAAGTCAGGCTAATAATTGATAAATTAAATATAAATAAATAAAGCAAACGGTATAGATGGTATTGGACATCGTATTATAAAAGCAGCATCGGATTGTATCATTAATGCTATCACAATCATTAATAAATGCATAGATCAATGCATATGCATATTTCCTGATCAGTTAAAAAATGGCATGAGTGTTACCAATACACAAAAATGAACCAAAAGATGACCCGAACAATTATAGCCTCATTATTACCAACAATTTCCACAATCTTTGAGAAGCGTGTTGCTGCGCAACAGCACTCTTTCTTTCAACAATTTAATATTTTGTACTCGGCTCAATCTGGATTTCGTAAAAATCATTAGTGCAAAACAACATTTATTAACCTTGTTGATAGCTGGTTGAAACAAATTGATTCTGGAAACTTCATTGGCAGTGTTTTCCTTGACATGAGAAGTGCTTTTGATATGGTTGATCATGAGATACTATTATACAAGCTGCATCTGAATACTTTTTTGACTTTAACAATACGTTAGTTTCAGTCATATCTGTCTAACAGGACACAAGCAGTCAGAGTTGGACAGTATCAATCTGAGGAGAGAAATGTCAAATCAGGTGTCCCTCAGGGATCCATACTAGGACCACTTTTGTTCTTGATTTATGTAAATGATCTACCTTTAACTTCCAAAGAAGCTTCAGTTGACATGTATGCTGATGACTCCACGCTGAATGCAACAGGGCTGGATGTGTCATCCATTGAGAATAAATTACAAACAGACTTAAATAACATAAATAAATGGTGCACTATAAATAACATGGTTATAAATCCTACAAAAACAACATGTATGCTATTAGGTTCAAAATATAAAATAAACCATTTTCGAAAAATTACGCTTTCGATAGATAATTGCCTGATACAATCAGTGTCTTCTCAAAAACTTCTCGGAATTACAATAGATCAACATCTAAAGTGGGATGTTCAGATAAGCAAAGTCTGTAATCATATATCGAGTAAATTCACTCTTTTAAGACGAATATCTAAATATTTGACACTTGATATGGAAAAGCTATTCTATAATGCATATTTTGTTCCAATATTTGATTATGGATCTATCACCTGGAGTAATTGTACTAAATTAAATTTTACAAAGGTTGTTACTTCACAAAAAAAGCATTGCACAATGGATTTTGATAAAACCTTTACATACACCTTCTGCAAATCTTTTCAATGAGTTAAATTGGATACCATTTGAAACAAAATGTAAATTTTAAGTAGGTGCTTTAGTTTATAAACCAATTCATAATCTTACACCAATATACATAAGTAAATTAATAACATTTCTGAAAATAACAGATATAATTTAAGATCATGCATTAAACATGACATTAAGCATCCTAGACCTAAATCCGAATATGTAAATCTATCTTTTACCTATGTTGCCATTCGGACATAAAAACAATTATGAGTCTTTTACTTAAAACTTTAAAAATAAATCTTTCACCTCTTCGGGTACACTCTGCGTCATCAATACAAATTCCACAAAATAACTCTTCATTTCTTAAAACTAAACCATATGTACGCCTTACACCTTTAAATCTTCATTCGGTAACCTCGTTTCATGTTCCTTCTAATAATATTACTAGGATTTTTAATAATGGCTCAAAAGTTTCCGTAACTACTCTAGGATCACCTGTTTTGAGGAAATACCATATAAAGTCTCTTTTCAGAAATTATTTAGTTCATTCAAGACGCAGGGTGTTTCCCTCTATTAATAAGTGCTATGCTAAGAGGTGCAGTTGTTGCAGTTATTTATCTTGCAAGTCCACCATTAAATCAGCTGTTAATGGTAGATTGTTTAATGTATGTCTAACTTTAAATGTTGAATGACGTACTACTCACGTCATTTATATTCTGACTTGAAATGCACCACGTTGCGGTATACAATATGTTGGACAAACAGGTCGATCCTTAAAAGTTCGATTTCGTGAACACAAATATAATGCGAGTAATCCTAAAAAGTTAAAAAATTACTCGTACCAACACTTTCGTCAGTCAGGTCATAATTTTAATTACGTAACTGTTCAACCGGTTGAATATATACTTTTTGATAATGATGCTACTAAAAGCTTCAAAATAAAAGCTAGACATATTGTAGAACTTAAGTGAGTGAAAAACTTACAGACACCTTATCCACTCGGCCTTAATGACAATATTTATCAAGAAGGAAATATTTCTAAAGATTCTAATATTGACATTTTTTCTATATTTTCTATTCGAAAGCGTAAATCTAGGTCTCGTGGTCTTAGGCGTAATGGTAACATCAAACGTAAATCACGTGTAATTATTTCTGTCGCTGATTTACATACTATTTTTAAACAGTCTGGAAAGCACTCTATGCTTTCACGGCTTACCTCTTTGTCCATTTCTTCACTAAAGTTGATCGACGAGGAAGCAGACAAAATGTTCATTCGTACAGATCCCTTGTACAACACTGCTTCCTTAGTTCAATGCTACACACAACATGTTCTCCGACCCCATATTGACAAGGAGTCCGATCACGTCAGGCATTTTCTAAAAGTACTATATATTAATAAAGGTATTGATTTCATTGACATGCCTAGTATTTTTCGGGATACTCATGTAGTTGATTCTATCCCAAAATATTTCAAAAATTCCGAAAGTCCTGTAATTTGTTATAAATATAAAAAGCCTATCAGAAATATTATTTTCAACTACAATAAAATAGTTTCTGACCTTGATATAGTACATAATACGCCTAAGGAATGTGAATGCAACACATCAACATTTTGCTATGCTCCAGCAGGTCATGTCATCACTGGTAATTTTGATATTGTTGATAAACGTATTCGGCATTTGTTTTCGAAAGGTCCTAAATAAAGATTACCTTCAACTATTGATTTTAATGCCTGTCGTGCCCAGATCGCCCACTCCATTGGAGATTTTAGTATAAAATGGTGACGTAGAGAACATGCGCACCCAAACTCGCTTTCTACTTGGAAAAAGTCAATTCTTAAAATTATACGCCTTTCCAGTAAGTAGGCCACTTATCGATGTATCTCCCCTGTCAAGTTGCGTGACGTCATAACAAGGACACATTTTCAACACGCTGTGTAATGTTGTGTTGTCGCACGTAGCATGGTGGCTTATACATACATTGCCGATTTTCTGAACAGTTACAGGTAAGAAGCAAGCATCGAATATTGTTTTATTTTACCAGTATCACTTATTTTTGGCAATTTGTTATAGATATATTACCCAACAGAACTTTTTTTAGGGACGATTGAGTTGAATGGGCATGGCTTTTCTAAAGTTTTTTTATTTGGCGATTCGACTGGGTGTATTTTTATTAAGAAACTCGGAATATTTGCGAGCTTCATGTTTCAACGAAAAAAGGACGTTAATATTTAGATTATATTTATGTAATTTCTGAAGTGTTTATCGATAAACATGACAAGCGAAGATATCCGTTTACTGCCCAGAGCTTTTTCAGTTACCCCACCCACCAGAGACTTTCTACGCCCCTGCATCCACACACTTTGTACTACATGTAGCTTACATGCTACTTCACGGATGCTGGACAGTAGTTTAAATATTCATTTATGACTGGAATCATGTATTAAGTATCAAAATGAAATAAACGGTATTTTTTTGTTTCAGTGGATAGAATACTTCTCTGGATAGGTCAAATCATCAATGGCAAGTGCAGAGAAGCTCCAAATGGGAACTGAAACTGAACAGTGTTCCATGTCATTGTAAACTAGTAAGTTTGAGATACTTCTGACCAAAATATATTGTATTTGCTATCAAAAAGAATGATTGTGTGATACTGTTATGCATTGGCATATTGAAGAAAATGTATTAAAGGTGCAGCAATCTTTAAAAAAAATAACAGATAATTATACTGCATATAATTGTCTGCACATCAATTTATTTTTATACCTATAGCAATAGATAAATTAAAAAAAATCGCGAACCCAGTTTTGAAGAAAAAAACTGATAACTTGTTTCTAAATGCAGCAATTTTATTTGACATAATTTATTCATTTCAGATTAACCTGAATCCGGTGTTGCAAAAGCTAGACAGCTATACTATTAAAACTGCCTTGGGGTTGGTGCAGGGCAGACTTACAGGCTGTGGACTCAAAATACAAGCCATTGCCTGTGGGTTAAAATGTTGACGACCCGGTTTCAAACCTCTACGGTGCCATCGAGTTTCATTGGTGTGTTCTTTGGCAAAGCACGTTTGATGGTGACATAAACCGGAGTAAGAGGAGGACGTGGATTTCTATTTACGTCATGTATTCTTCAGATATCTCTGGGTGGCTGTAAATAACTTATGATGTGTTGATGAGCATTTAAACATCTTTCCATTCAGAAAATGTATGGTTTGATAGCACAGACTCTTGAGACTATTATGCTGAAGTGCAAGGATAACTGAAAATAACTAGAAGAAAGTGACGAGACTAAATTAAATTTATGGACAACAACAGAAGTATTCTGATTATGCATGTTAAATTTAACGAATTGTACTGAAGTACCACACTTTTCTATGAAAATTACTTCGTGTCAGGCTTGAGTGATGGTGGATTACTTGAAGTACACATTTTGCTTGTGTCTGGTGTTTTAATAACGTTCAAGTATGGATTTCTTCGGGCAAATAATTAAACATACATATTGGTTATCTTTTAATGGTTGCTTATAACACATACAATCGTGTACTTTTATTTGCCACTGGTTTGGTTGTGTCATGTATGATTAAATTCAATTTTCCTCAGTTGTCTTCAGTTATACTTTTATAAATATCAAATGGTATCACATGCAATTATAATAAATAATTCAGGGTTCGACCTTAACGGGCGTCCGTCGGTCCGGAACCAGTTTTGTTTGTACGAACCGAGCGTCCATGAAAGCCCATCAGTCCGTGTGACTAGTTATTTTTGATAGTCATTAAATTAAATATAATTTAACACATACAGATGGTGCCTTATAATTTCTACAACCCGTTACGCGCATCTCAAATCTTCGAACCCAGGGCGTGATATAGAGTTTAATAACTAGTGTTTTTGAGATAAGGGAAATATCTCCCGAGGTAGAGAAATGGCCCCGATATTAGAACGAGTGTTACGTCATAGTGGAACCGGAACTCTTCGTTAATTTCCGTAATCGTTATTTCCTAGTGACGGAATCTGCCGAAGACAATCGGAACGTCATTTGGCATTTCCGCCACTGACGGAAAAGGCCGAGCAATGTTCCGTACTGGGATCTCCCACTGGGAGATATTTCCTAGTAGAGCAAACGAGTAGATATAGCTTTTCTATTCCCAGTATTTCCTGTATATAAATCAGAGACAATTATGTAATATGTTGTATTACTACATGTGTAATAACAGCGGAAGATCTCTCTCTTATCCAATCTTATATAAATAGTATTAAAATTTAACTTTAAAGACACACTTGACAACTTCCTCATATTATTAAGTTTTTGTTTTATTAAATTTAAAACAAAACTAATTATTGATTCATAGTACCGGTACATGACACAAATTGTTAATTTTGTCATTAAATATAATTCCTTAAAGTGTGGAAAAAGTCAAATGTCTCTTTAAGGTGTTCAAAGTTTGGGGTTGGTGGGACTACTTTCAACTCTAACAATACGTTATATAGCCTTGCAAGTTCAAGATAGCATCAGCGGCCTCGGTAGCTCAGTTGATAAGGTCCAGCTTAGAGCTTCAGACCTCTGCATCCCGTGGGTTTTCTCTCTGATGGAGGCATGTCTGATGGGAAACTTCATCTCATCTCCCACTGAGGTTGCTGTACCAATATAACCTAATATGATGTGATAACGGAACGTAAACCCCACTTCTTTCAAGAGAGCATCAGATGAATTCATGAAATGGACTTCTTAGGGAAACCATGTATCAGAATTATCATTAGCAGTTTAGCTATGATTAATTCATATATCGAATTGACATTGAAACAATTATAGAAAAGTGACAAATAAATGATGATAATTGTTTTATATTTACAATATTGAATTTTCTCAATACTTTATAATGCATAAATTAAACTGTTAAACAGGAAACATGGTACATGATATTAAGAAAGAATACCGACTTATTTAATCCTATCTTTAATAGAAGGCTTGAAATGAACATGGTCCAAAGACAATGACCAATTATTCAGGAATAAATCCATTGTGTGTTTGAATGAGTATGTTTTTTTCAACCCTTCGCATATAAGTTCACTGAACCAATAAGTTGACCACTAACATGACAAAGTGCTTATGCCATGAAATCTGCTTCAAGACATTTTCACATTTTTGAGAATTTACAAAATAATAGGATCTTGGAAAAGGCTAATAATTCGCAAACTGTCCACGTTTGATGCATAATCCCAGTCACGGTCAGAGGAATTGTTTAGTCAAAGATGTGGAATTCCTTAATTTTGGGCATAGTGTGTTCAACATGAATCCCCTCAGCTGCTATAAAAAAAATTGTGGTTATTTGCTAACACATTTAACCAACTTTACCAAGGAATTGTGAAATGTTCAGTGAAACACCGCTTGGTAGAAAAGGCCAGATATTCTCGAAACCTTTAGGGCTCTATGGGCCATACTGCTGTCCGTTAATAGTTTGTAATTCCACTCCTAACAGAGATTTTCTTATTTGAAATACAGCTAGTGTACATTTGTGACACCCATTTCTGACCTAATCTTCATCCGGAAAGTATAAGAAGCATGCACACTGCTTTACTTCCATTCAACTGAAATGATAAAAAAACAATATTCTGTAAGACACTCCACAGAAAAAAACCTTCTTTTACACAGTCACCTCTAACGGGTTTAACTGTGTCTATAACTAAATGAAATTATTGTTGATTTTCAGGAATTGTTGGCCCAAAATAAAGCAAGCAGTTAGCTTACAGTATTTCTCTTAAAAATAGTGTTAGTCATTTTAAGTTACTTGTAGGTTGAACATTGTATACATGACGAATTCAAAGGAAAACATTTTTAAATTCTTCATACTGAAGTTCCTATATTATGCATGAACGGTGACACATTGACCACAACAAAATAATTAAAATAAACACAGAACCTGTTTACCAAGAAATAAGTATCTTGTGTTGAGAAAATATTTATTTTGCCGCTATACGTTACAAGCAGTTTATAAAGTCAACTTACATTCTTTTCAAACAGATGATCAGATCTTGATTGCTGCTTTCTCTCTCCATGTCGGGGTATATATTTTCATAGGTCCATTGTCAGTCATTACTGAAAACATACAAAGAAAATAATGAATGAAATGTGGTTTACAACCTGTTAAGTTTATATTTGGACAGCAACTTCAGTGACTTATGAGGTGAAAGATGAAGTTTCCCGTCAGACATGCCTCCGCATTGGAACAAACTCAGGCGGTTCAGAGGTCTGCAGCTCTAAAAGCAAGGCCTTATCCACCGAGCTTCCAGAAAAAAAAAATAATAATCAATTGGCAGTGAGAAAATCAAATGACCGCCATTGACTTCGTGTCATGACAATAATATAGTTACTTAATGGCCGAGACAGACAATAATTTGCATGATCTTCTATTCACCTAGGGCAAATGGTGTTACTATTGAATTACATTGAAGTCATTAAATAATATAGTTGTTAAATATAGTTATTTAATTTAGTGGTCAATAGTTAAAGCTATTTGCCCGAGCTGCATGGAAGAATCATGTGAACTATTCATAACTTTTACATCCGGTCAATTTCCGATACATTGATGCATCTGCGATATGATGCGAACCATTCAATAGTTCATCATGTGACCGCGCAATAGTAAATTTAGCGTGCAATAGTACATCTGCGTCCTTGACGCCTAGTGCAATAGTACCCTTCTCGTGTCAATCTGATAAATAACTCTAACCATTGAATTCTAAGGAATTTAATAGTTGTATAGTATACTATTGACCGGTAATTTATATACTGCTTTATTACATGATTAATATAACAAGCCGGTCATTCTGTTATAGTCTAAACTACTGACCAGTAATTTATACCGGAGATAATCAATCAATATTGTGGTGATATTTACCCGACGGCCCGTTAAGCTCAGTTGGTAGAGCACTTGCCGTCTAAGTGAGGGGTTCCAGGTTCAAGTCCCGTGCTGGCTGCACTCCTACCCCCCCCCCCCCCCCCCCGTTATCCACGCTCAATTATACAGGAAAAGAAGTAATTTGTGAGCGCTAACCATTTTTTCCTTCACAGTATTGGGGGTCGGGGGAGGTGGGGCAAATCTTTGCCCCCACCCGCCCCCCCCCCGAATCTGAACATTGAGGGGACGGCCCCACACCCCTCCCTGGCCCACCCGGCTCCTACGCCTATGTTGTCATAACAATAAATAACTTCATATGTATCAGCGAGTATGCATAAGTATACTTTTTCTTAAAGTAATAATATGTAATAGCATTAAATTCTTAAAATATCGAGTATCAACGTAATCCGTCCGACTCCCCACCCACTACTTTTTCAGGACGTCCTGATTTCTGAACCATGATTTTAGACACATTTCGGCACTTTATTAACTATTCTATAGACGAACAAGCTACAAATATATTCATTTTATATAAAAAAATCATACCTTTCAGGAACATCCGATAATTTCAAGTTAAATGGTTAGGTTATTGTAAATCTTTCGATATGCCGCGAATTTCTGGGGAATTCCAAGAGTCCTGTTTATGACGTCACGCATCATACGATCGATAACTCCTACCGGCATAAAGTGTACTTATTGGAAAGGCGTATAGATACACGTATTAACTTTTATAATGCTAACATCTCTTTACTTCCTCCGAGACCTAGGTTTTCCTTTCGTAATTTAAAATCGGGAATTCAGGAGTTTCATAATAAATTTGTTTTAGTTGCTGCAGATAAAGCAGCTTATAATGTAATTATTGTTTGACGCCTACATTACGTCAATGTTTTAGCTCTGGAACTCGGCAGCACCAATTCGTGTACTCCAGTTAATTCTACTGAGGATGATGTTGTTTCCGCACATATCACTCGGTGCACTACTTTCAAGGCTGGTGTAAACGGTAAGCAAAATAAACTGCCTACCATTTACTGGATTCCTAAATTACATAAATCCATATAAGGCTCGCTTTATTTCTAATTCTAGTGCCTGCACCACAACAAACATCTCCAAACTTTTAACTTATTGTCTTACTGCCGTTAACGATCACGTTAAACTATATTGTGATAAAACTTATGAAAACTCTGGAATTAATTTATTTTGGTCTATAAAAAATTCAGGAGACGTTCTGGATAAAATTTTCATGAGGTCAAGTTTCATCAATAAGCACTTATGACTTCTCTACAATATATACAACCTTACCTCATCACCTTATTAAAGACAAGCTAAATTCTCTTATTCAAAAAACATTCGCTAGAGAAAATACTACATTTTTGGCGTGTAATAATATTAAAGCGTTTTTTACTAACGGCAGTTTAGACAATTATACTATATGGACTTGCTTTCAAGTTTGTGAAGCACTCATCTTCCTATTAGATAATATTTTCGTCAGGTATGGTACCACCGTTTATAGACAAATTGTTGGTATCCCTATGGGTACGAACTGTGCACCACTTGTCGCAGATTTGTTTTTATTTTGCTATGAAAGAGATTTCATGTTGAGTCTTTCACCAGATGTCAGATGTTATTGAAGCTTTTAATGACATCTCTCGGTATCTGGATGACATACTGAACATTGACAACCCTTTCTTTCCAATTATGGTTGATAATAATTATCCTAAAGAACTTTCGCTTAATAAAGAAAATATATCTGAGGATAACGCTTCTTTTCTTGATTTAGATCTCTCGATTGAAAATGGTAAAATAATTAACAAAATCTATGACAAGAGAGATGATTTTAATTTTGACATTGTTAATTATCCCCACTTGGATGGGGATGTTCCCCGAGTATCTTCTTATGGGGTGTATCTGTCTCAGCTTATTCGTTTTTCTAGAGCTTGTACTCGAGTTGAGGACTTTAATATTCGTAATCTTTGTATAACTAAAAAGTTACTCAATCAGGGTTACCGTTACCATAAACTTCGTAAAACCTTTGCAAAATTTTATTATCGTAAGAAGGATAAAAATATCGGACAGGGAAAGCAGCATTCAAGGACGACAGTCAACACAAAACACAAAAACAAACACGCAAACAGACAAACGAAAAGGCAAAAGTAATAAAAATACAAACGACATCACAAACACAAAAGTAACCCTGATCTTCTTTCCAAATATAAATGTAATTTAAGGACTCTTCTGCGACAAGGACTATCACAACCTGATTTCTATGGTGATGTGATTTATAAACTTCTTAAGATTCTTGGTCATGATCACTTTCATACTATCTTTGTTAAACATGTTAAATGGTTATCAAAAGAGGTTATGACCCTAACATTTTGCAACGTACTGCATGCTTGGTGGTGGACCCTTTTACAGTTCGCCACTATGCTTTCCTCTTTAATTGTACGATGACCGGACAGGCTGTGGACCCTATGATGACGCCTGCCTAATGCCCATTGGGACGGTGGCGTTTGATGTTTGTCCATGATCTTTCTTGTCGTGCCCTTAATGGTGTATTCTCTTACTGCTCTGGCTTCTGCCAAGTCATTGAGTACCTTCATTGTGGCTTTCTAGGCTATTGTTTTTTTGTATTATATTTACACGAGCATATTCGGTTTTACTTATATTGCCTATTGATGCTGCCTTGTTGGTTAGCTATTAGATCATGGCGGGGATTTCTTTATTTACACTGTCCTGTTTTAATGGGATGACAGTAGGGTAAGTTGGAGGTTTGGTGCACCCTAGAACCTATTTAAACCCCCAGTGGCCTACTTTGCCACTGACCGTTCCAAGGCGGTAGCCCTATTGCCAACCCTTTTGTGTTTGTGATGTCGTTTACTTTTATTATTACTTTTGCCTTCTTGTTTGTCTGTTTCCATGTTTGTTTCTGTGTTTTGTGGTTGACTGTCCTCCTTGAATGCTACTTTCCCTGTCCGATCTTTTTATTGACTTAAAAGGAACAAACAAAGATACATGCCAGAAATGTATAGAGTTTGCCTGTCAGATACACATACAATTAAATTGTCTTAATAAATCAGAGTTGTGTATGAATTAAAATTTAATTGTCATTCATATCTAGGCGAAATTTAAAAAAGAATACCTTGCATTCTCAACGCAAATGCAAATGTCACATATGCTGCCAAAAAATACGCAAAAATGTGGGGGTCATGTATCTTCTAAGAAAGAACTTGTCTCATGAATGAATACTGCCTTTAAAAAACATAAACACTGAGAAGCCAAAATATTGCATTCAAACACTCATTTCAATATAAGAAAAAATCAAAATTACCATTACAACAGGAATGCTTAAACAAATTAACAAACAGATCAACAATGTGATATAAACCAAAAATGGTTCTTAAATTTGTGAAAAAAATCTTCTTTTTTTACAAACAGAAACGATAATTATTTATTAGCTGCAATTATGCGACTACTCCAGGCCGACACTTCCTGAGATGCAATGGGTGTGCTGCAACTATATATAACACTTAACTGTTAGTGAATTTTCAAAGCAACTTTGTTGACACATAATGCATTAAAAACGTATAAGTTGTTGGCGAATCGATTGACTGACCAAGATATATGCGTTTCAAAAAGGGACAGAGTGGTTGACAGCGACAACACTATGTATGCATTTTTTCAGTTTTAAACAACATACCTATTTTATAAAATGACATTGGGCATATCTATACCTGATTTAATGGATCAAATGCTTGAAAAAGTCAATAAACATGAAGACATCAAGAGGTTTAGCTACCAAAACTGCTCTTTGAATGCAAAATTAGTTGATTTTCATGCCATAATCCATTTACAAAGCCATTGTTTGTGGCATCATACTTTAATTTGGTAACACTTTAGGAAGATATTTAATGATGGGGTAGCATGCTTTGCCTACAGTTCTTTCTGGTTAAGGACGGATTTTGTAGGGCCATACCTACAAAAACAGTATTTTGCAAATAATAATGCTGAATTATAATGACAAATACAAATATCTACATGTTGACACCAAACAAGCCAAGTTTCAGAGAAAAATGTTTCCACAGGCCATCATTTAAATATAGATATGAAAATCGAACAGGAAAATAAGCATTCAAGGACGACAGTCAACCTCAAACCACAAACACATTTAAACAAAGAACAAATTTAAAGATGAATAAAAGGCCAAATAAGAATCACACAAAATGGTTGACAATAGGGCTACCGCCTTGGAACGGTCTGTGGCAAAAAAGGCCGCTGGAGATTTAAACCAGGTTCTAGGGTGCACCAAACATCACACTTACCCTACTGTCATCCCAATAAATAAAGAAATCCCCTCCATTAACTATTCTCTAACCAACAAGGCAGCATTAATAGGCAATATAATTAAAGCACAAAAATGCTCGTGCATATATAAATACAAACAAATAATAGCCTAGAAAGCCACAAAGAAGGTACTCATT
Source organism: Cyrtodaria siliqua (assembly GCA_037043455.1). NCBI lineage: Eukaryota > Metazoa > Mollusca > Bivalvia > Adapedonta > Hiatellidae > Cyrtodaria > Cyrtodaria siliqua. Next base: position 121,168 of record JAWPHD010006329.1, read on the forward strand.
GACTTGGCAGTAGGTAGAGCAACACGAGAATAAACCATTAAGTGCGCGACAAGACACGACTGCAGACAAACATCAAACGTCACCGTCTTTTTGGGCTTTAGGTAGACATCATCATAGGTTCCACAGCCTGTCCGGTCATCGCACAATCAAAGAGGAAAGCATCGTGGCGAACTGTAAATGGGTCCACCACCAAGCATGCAGTGCGTTGCAAAATGATAGGGTTATAACCTCTTTTGATAAACCTTTTAACAAGTTTAACAAAGAAAGTATGATAGTGATCATGACCACAGATCTTACGAAGTTTGTAAATCACCTCACCGTATAAGTCAGGTTTTGATAGTCCTTGTCACAGAAGAGTTCTTAATTTATTTTATATATTTGGAAAGAAGATCAGGGTTACGATAACAAACAATTTCAAAGGTTTTTACGAAGTTTATGTTAACGGTAACCCTGATATAGTAGCTTTTTAGTTATACAAAGATTACGAATATTAAAGCCCTCACCTCGAGTACAATCTCTAGAAAAACGAATAAGTTGAGACACATATACCCCATAAGAGGTTGCTCGGGGAACATCCCCATCTAAATGGGCATTATTAACAATATCAAAATTAGAAAAATATTTCACCATTTTAAATCAAGAAAAGAAGCGTTAGTATCAGAAATATTAGCTTTGTTAAGTTGAAGTTATTTAGGGTATATATTACTAACCATAGTAGAAATGAAAGGGTTGTCAATGTTTAATATGTCATTCAGATACTGAGAGGTGTCATTAAAGGCCTCAATAACATAGGTGGAAGACTCAACATGAACTCTCTTTCGTTGCAATATAGAGAAATATGGAAAGATCGAACAGGGAAAGTAGATTCAAGGAGGACATTCAACCACAAAAATCGAAACAAACACGCAAACAGACAAACAAGAAGGCAAAAGTAATAATAAATGCAAACGACATCACAAACACAAAATGATTGGCAATAGAGCTACCGCCTTGGAACGGTCAGTGGCAAAGTAGGCCGCTGGGGGTTTTAACCGGTTCTAGGGTGCACCAAACCTCACACTTAACATACTTTCATCCCATTAAAACAGGACAATGTAAATAATGAAATCCCCGCCATGATCTAATCTCTAACCAACAAGGCAGAATCAATAGGCAATATAAGTAAAACACAAATATGCTCGTGTAAATATAATACAAAAAAACAATAGCCTAGAAAGCCACAATGAAGGTACTCAATGACTTGGCAGAAGCCAGAGCAACCAGAGAATAAACCATTAGGGGACAAGAAAGATCATAGACAAACATCAAACGCCACTGTCCCAATGGGCTTTAGGTTGGCGTCATCATAGTGTCCGCAGCCTGTCCGGTCATCATACAATTAAAGAAGAAAGCATATGGCGAACTGTAAAAGGGCCAACCACCAAGCATGCAGTACGTTGTAAGGTTATGATAGTCCTTGTCGCGGAAGAGTCCTTAAATAACTTTTATATTTGGAAATAATTGATTGAGTAGCTTTTTAGTTATACAAAGATAACGAATATTAAAGTCCTTAACTCGAGTACAAGTTCTTTAAAAACGAATAAGTTGAGACACATACACCCCATAAGAAGTTGCTCGGGGAACATCCCCATCCAAGTGAGGATAATTAAAAATGTCAAAAGTAAAATAATCTCTCTTGTCATAGATTCTGCTAATTATTTCACCATTTTCAATCGATAGATCTAAATCAAGAAAAGAAGCGATATTATCAGATATATAAGCTTTGTTAAGCTGAAGTTCTTTAGGATAAATAGTATTACCCATTAATGTTCAATATGTCATCCAGATACCGAGAGGTGTCATTAAAGGCTTCAATAACATCTGCCTGGATATCTTGTTAAAGACTCAACATGAAATCTCTTTCGTAGCAATAAAAACAAATTTGCGACTAGGGGTGCACATTTCGCACCCATAGGGATACCAATAATTTGTCTATAACGGTCGTTCCATACTTGGAGAAAATATAATCAAATAGGAAGATGAGTGCTTCACAAATTCTTGGCAAGTCCACATAATGTAATTGTCTGAACTAGTAAAAAAACGCTTTAATATTATTACAGGTTAAAAATGTATTATTTTCCATAACGAATGTTTTTTAATAAGAGCAATAAGTTTGTCTTTGATAAGGTGATGTTGTAAGGTTGTATATAGTGTAGAGAAGTCATAAGTGCTAATAGATGAAACTTGACGTTTATTGCAAATGTTATCAAGAACGTTTACTGAATGTTTTATAGACCAAAACAAATTAATCCCAGAGTTTTCATAAGTTTTATCACAGTATTGTATAATAACGTGATCTTTAAGGTAGTAAGACAAGAACTTAAAAGTTTGGAGATGATTCGTATGTAATTCAGGAATCCAGTACATCATTGGCAGTTTGTGTTCTGCTTTTCGTCTACCCCAGCCTTGAAAGTAATGCACATAGTGATATGTATGGAAACAACAGCATCCTCAGTAGAATGAACTGGAGTATACGAATTAGTGCTACCGAGTTATATAAAACAAAGTAATACAGGCGTCAAACAATAATTACATTATTAGGCGCTTTATGAGCTGGAACTAAAACAATTTGTTTATGAAATTCTCGAATTCCCGATTTTAAATTACGAAATGAAAACCTAGGTCTCGGAGGAAGTAAAGAGGGATTAACATTATAAACGTTAATACGTGTATCTGTAATTTTTAAAATTTACTTTTTCCAAGAAGAAAGAGAGTTTGGGCTTGCATGTTCTCTACGACACCATTTCTGAAACTCCAAATTACGGCTTTCCGAGGTAGAAATTGCAACAAAGTAAAAAACCGGTTTTAAAAGACTGTGAAGTTGTTTTTTGTTGTTTTGTTTTTGACGGTAAATAACCATTCCTAAAGGAAACATGCCAGTTAAAGTTCCACTGACTACCTTTAAAATGCATATTGTTATATATTTTTATATTTAAATCAATGAAGTGAATTGAATGGTAAAAAAACTAAAATAAAAAAAACTTTGAAAAATAATTACTTGTAAAAACAACAGGTATGTTTCCCTTCAAGATGGAGTTACCTCCCCTTCATGTTAATTTTGCCCTATATATGGCGCTCCACGCCGATGACGTAGATTTTGCCATGCGGAAATTTCCCTGTTGAGGTACAGATACTATTTATCATAGACCTACATGGATTTATCATATAACTATTCTGACACAAATAACATGGAGCAAGAATTACTGGACAGAGTGATCGAGAATGAGTTCATTATACAGTCGCACATGTATGATCCATAGCCTGTTGCAAATCAGCAAGCTTATCAGTCTGAATCTAAATGTGATGACCGACTTTGAAGCTTTGCCTGATTGCAGAGCGAATCGGACATACCGACTGGTAATTATATATTGTAATCGCGTATGATAATTACCGTATTGTTTGCTAATCCAGAGACATGAGTAAGTCAAATTACGCTATCTGTTCTCCAAAATGAAACCATTCGATGACTGTCATACCCCACCACCTACCAACGTGACGATGCATCGCACATTTCGTTCTTGTTCATTGTCGGCATATTTTCAAGGTTCATATGTTTTGCTATACAGTAGCATTAGTTTAAATAACTGGTAGGCCTAACATGTATAAAAATAGTCGAATCGCAATCTCTAGATTGTATGTCTGCTGTGACAATCGATTGTTCCCCACCCACTGAAGTCACGACGCATCGCCCTCTTTGTTATTGTTTATTGCCGAAGTATGTGTCACTGTGTTGTGTTTTTTTTTTGGCATATAGTACCTTCATGTTTTTAGATAAAGTGACCTAGTGTGACTAAATGAATTCTGGTCACCGTAATCAAATGCCTGCTATTGATTTCTTTTATTACAAAGTGCCTGTCTAAAACATTTTCATTTTGAAAAACAGTACTTGTTTAAAATATGATTTTGCTAGGTCTGCAAAGATTAGTGTTTCTTTCAATTACAGGTGTGGCTATACCCACGGCAGTGCCATGAAAACACAAAATGACGTTCTGAAATGTTGCAGAGATTATGGGGAATTACCTTAAAGTGGCAGCCTGCATCGCAGAAACTCGTGTGTTTGAGGGAAACTGCCTCACACCTGAGGTTCTTGAAGTGGCGGGAATTGCAAAATGTTGTTGACATTTTGAAATGATACTATATCTATATTTGAATATATTCTTACTTGAGAAATAAAACGTTATATTTGACTGTGCTGTATTTTCATTGTTTATTTTTCTCCAATATATTGTATTTATAAGGCCAGCAGTATTTTAGGATCAACGGATGATGGAACAAAATGTTGTTTCCAAATTAGAATGATTGCGTTGTAAAAAGCTAGAATGCGCACCAAAAATAACAAAATAATATCAACTCCGTATTGAACATATTTTTGTAGATCTCAGCTTTATATTTTTTTTTAATAGTGCTCTATCTTAGATATCGTATGTTCTAAAACTAAACTAAAACGCTCAATGATTTCTGACAAACAGTTCATTAATTATACACTATACAAGTTTATTATGTCGGACATCGTATTGACAGGTTTACACACTGTATGTGACGTCACTCTGCTTTAGCCCAGATATCCCTCTTATATTTATGTAATCGTGTAGTCATCAAAACACTAGTAAGGGTGTTACACGCATCATAGACCTACAAAGGACAAGCATCGGAAGTACATCCTGTGATGTGTTTTATGACTCTCAGCTACAGTCATGCCGTACCCTTGATGGACCCACTTGGTTTATGACCTTGTTATGTAATAGCTACTGACAGTTTGCCAGGTGTTTGTTTTATGCTGTGAATAACCATGTTTGTTTCATTGCATACTCGCAATTTTAAAGTTACTTTTTGTGTTGGATAAGTATACACATGTCACAGCGGATCTATTAGGAAACTACTGTACTGCATTATCCCAACCAACAATAATAATTAATGTAATAAATAATACATTTTCTAAACATAAGTGAATCTGAAAGTGGAAATATTCATTCATAATTTTCATAATGGTTTAAGGATGTTGGCTGGGCAAGTTTTGACATCTTCAAGTCTAAACATTTTATTTTTTAAAACATAGTTTTATTTGACAACATAATTGTTTAATTTTTTCCATTCTAGTAGATATTGATATAATGTAGGATTTAAGATGGTAACATACCAAATTTTAAGGATTTCTTTTCCATATTTTTTCCGTCATTTGTGATCATTTTTTGTTGTCAACAAAATAGGGGGTATGGGTAGCTCTGAGTAGAATGTATCATTTTGCTATAGAATAAATCAGATTTTTTTATTTTCAGTAGTGGAATACATATATAAAAGTAGATACTGAGCTAATTTTATTTTCATCTCCATGTCAATATTGTGTGTACAGAATTTTACATTGAAAATGTCAAAATAACTCCAAAATGAGTGTAACTTAAAGAATTTTTAATAAAAAATCATTAGAAGCCTGGTGACCTATATATTTTTTGAAAGATATTTCATAGGACCTTGACATATACAAGTTTTAAAAAAAGTTGATCATAAGAACATATTTTTTTATTAATGATTGTAATTAATTAATTTTTCGGTAAAAAACAAAAGTGGGTGGGGTACGGTCCATATATGTTTGCTTTTTAAAGTAAAACGACGAACGAGGATTACAATTGCTTTTGTATGATTTGAAAGATATGCATATATGCAATCGAAAAGTAATTGTTGTTTTTCAATAAACGTAATGTTATGAAAACTATTGTGAAAATGGTCAATGACAATATTTTTCCTCTTTATAGTGAAATTTTGAAGTTAGAAATATGTGCCTTCTTCAATGACGTCTAGTGGGGAAAAAAGCGTGGTGACCTAGCCTTTTTTTGATAATTTTGACTCTAAATTATACTAAAGAAGCTTTAAATATGAATTAAAAAAAAAAATCTCATCACTACGTCATTTCCCAGCCAACCTCCTTAAATAGTTTTTGTAAAGCGTAAATTTCACAGGTCACTTATAGGATCCATAAGCGAGTCAACTCAAATGCACCGAAGTTAAAACACAAATAAATAATAACGCCATGGGATATTTATCATGTTTCAATTTCCATTTATGGATGAAATGCCCACTGATAAGTATATGCATATTTTCTTCCTGCAGTTTTCTACAGGATACGTTTCGAGATTTGATAAATAGTCGCCGAAGTCTGAGCTAAAAAGAAACCAAACTGACATACTTTTACTTTCGTTCAGGGTTCTTATATATAATCACTTTGAACCCTTTGCTCTCCTGGTATTGCATCCAAACGCAACACAGTAAACCATTTTCCAATAGTTATCTAATATAATAATACAAAATAAGTTGTCGCATAAAAATAATAAATATATGATGTCTTCCCGAAATTACCATGCATGAATACAACAGATGACAACCAGGCCATAAGGACAATGACAAAATCTACGTCATCACACAAAATGCGCGCGGAAACTACCGAATTGTTCCGGACTTTCACGAAGACAAATTTGTTTATTAAAATCATCTTTTCCTCCTATAACTAATATTTTTTGTGGCTGGCAGCTATTCCTAAGTTTTTTTTATTATTATATCATATATTTATATAAATGGGGTATATTAACTTGGCTGGAGATCTTTAAGTAATAATCAGAGAGAAAATGAAAATTCACGTGATGTCGCCTTATAGGTGTAACACGCCCATTGATTTTTGAATTGAGTTGTGTATGAATTAAAATGTAAATGCCATGTTGTCGTTAATATCTAGACCAAATTTAAAAAAGGAAAAACTTACCTTCCAAAATTTAAAAAAGGAAAAACTTACCTTCCAAACACAAATAGCACATATGCTGCCAAAAAAATACACAGATAATTTGGGGTTATGTTTCTTCGAAGAAAGAATTTGTCTCATGAATGAATGCTCCCTTTAATCAAAGTGCTGAAAGCACTGATGGACTAGGGGCTTTGGAAATTGAACAGTTCTGAGTGTACATGGTGTAAGTGCATTTATGAACATTGTATGCACTGACCTGTTGACAAAACTGGCGGAAAGTGTCTCTTGAGTTCGAAGGGATCAGATTGTAATTATTAAATTCCGACGCTTCGGATAGAAATATGAGCCGTATGAGTTATTTCTTTTGGAAAAATACATCTAATTTTATTATTGTTTACATATTTTTTTTTGTGGTATGTATTCCATCATTTATTAATTCGGAGCAACATTATTCATATCTGTACAAATTCGGATTCGAAAAAAATCTTCTCCACTCGATTAATAGTGATCGCGGGTCATGAAATCAACGTGTGATCAGTTCAATCTATTGCGTCTGAAATGCCACTTCTACAGCGTAGTAAGACAATTTGTAAATTCTGCAATAATAACATTTTGACGAAGACTTTCTTTAAGATTGTCTCCATTAGGTGACGGATGTTCTATTTTCACGCTGATATCGCAAATGTTTACCTCTATTCTTTTTTGCTGAAAAATAACTACTTTTTCTCGGAAGCATTGGTCCTTTCGACATTAATATGCAAATGAGCTACTTTATCCCAGGTTTACAAAGCTGGATGTACGGGGTCCAAACGGGGTTTATAATATTTCGAGATAAAATATATCATCTTGTTTCTTGTCGTAGTAGAAAAAAAGTGTAGGGCCAAACATCACATTCTTCAATTTTCTTGCCATTTCCCACAACTTACTTACGATTTAGATGGTATTTGTCTGATCCGTAGAACTATTTCTTCTCTACAGAATGCCAGGGCCCCTATGCATATGCATGCAGTGAGCGGGATGTGTTTAACTCTTTTATGCGAATGAACACCCAATCAGAATGACAGCTGACGCTCTGTCTGTTAGCGTAGTGATACATTACGTCAGTGACGATCTGTTGCGGCTTCTAGCTTGCTCGAATTTTGTCGCCTGCTAAGGAATAGGGCTTGAAAATAGGGCTTGAAAAGCCCCTAGTCCAAAAACATAAACACTGGGATGTCGAAATATTGTATTCATACACTCATTTCCATATAAGCAAAAAAAAAATCAAAACTCACAATTTCAACATAACAATGAAAAATGTAACAACAATGTGATATGAACTAAAAATGACACTTTAAATTAGTGAAAAATCCTAATTTTCAAAAGAAACGAGGATTATTTACTATTGCCATTATGCGTCTGCCTTAGGCCGACACTTCCTGTGATGTAATTACTTACACCTTGAGAAAGCCATACTTTTTGAAAACCCATGGAGGACAACAGCTTATGGACGAGAGTTACCCATGACACTTTATTTGGGTTTTGCTCACTATCATACATTAACATGTTAAATATACATTTACAATACTTAGTATCATTACTTTGTACAATTTTAAACCAATATTTGATTATCATATACTATCTTATGCTTGTCAAACTAAATCTACCTAGGTCACCGAACACAAAATCATTTTGGGTAGAACGTTTAATTCGTAAAATACTTTTGCAAAATAATGTATGAATACTTTCAATATTCTGAGAATAATGAAAGCCCCAAACTTCACAAGACTAAGTTAATAACGGTAAAACACACTTTTCAAAAAGCTCTAATCTATGTTTAATCGAGATATCTGGACATTTCATCAGAAGTTTGTTTAGTTTAAAAATAGCCTTCTGTGATTTACCAGTTAAGGTCATTTGTGTTTCGCTAAAAGATCCACCTTGTGAAAAACGTATGCAATGGTATGAATCAGTATTGACTATTTCTAGATTCACACCATTAAAAACAAAATTTAATTTCTAGGTAACATTCCCGCTTTTCTGAAAATATAATTTTTGGTTTTATTAACATTAACTTTTTTTAGTTTCCATCTCTGTCAATAAATAACTATATCATCAGCGTAAAGCAAAATGAAAAGTTTCGTCATATATATATCAATGCCATCACATCCATTTCACATAACATGTTCTTCTATATCATTTCTAAACATACCAAAATGAAACGGGGACAAACATTGAATATTCGTTACTTAACATGTTATTATATTTTACTCATGACTTTAAGCTTTCGTAAATGCTCCTGATAACAGATAAAATTTTACCTCTTATACCTCGTTTTATTAGTTTTGACCATAGGCTCTTTCGTTCTACATAATCAAAAGCGTTGTTAAAATCTATAAAACTGCAGTACATTTTCTACATTAAGCCCATGTGTAACTATGTAAAACAAAAGTATTATCAGTTGTGCACTTCTGAATCCTGCCTGTGCCTCAAAATATATGTTGTAACATTCTGCCCAATTATTTAATCTATTATTTAAAACGCGAGTAAATAACTTGCCTAATATACTCAATAAGGTTATCCCCCTATAATTATCTGTATCAATAGAAACCTTTTTATGTAATGGGATTGTAAAACCTTCCGACCAAGACTCGGGGAAAATACCTGTTTTCAAAATATTATTCAATAAAGCTGACAGATATGGTAATAAAATGCCCATGCCATTAATAAAATACTCGTGTAACAACTAGTCAGGTCCAGGGCTCTTGCCAGTTTTGAGTTGCTTAGCTGCCTTTACTATTTCATCATGTCTGATATCCTCATCTAATTCATTGATCATAGTTTGAAATTCACCATTAACAAATTATTCGTTAAAGTAAAGTACATCATCATCCGGATTGAAGAAGTGATCATCCAGACTGTTAACATATTTAAAATATTGTTCAGATGAAGACCGTGTTATACTTGGACTCTTTACATGAGAAAGAAATATAAAAAGATCGGACAGGGAAAGTAGCATTGCAGGAGGACAGTCAACCACAAAACACAGAAACAAACACGTAAACAGACAAACAAGAAGGCAAAGTAATAATAAAAGCAAACGACATCACAAACACAAAAGGGTTGACAATAGGGCTACCGCATTGGAACGGTCAGTGGCAAAGTAGGCCACTGGGGGTTTAAACCTGTTCTAGGGTGCACCAAACCTCACACTTACCCTACTGTCATCCCATTAAAACAGGACAGTGTAAATAAAGAAATCCCCGCCATGATCTAATCTCTAACCAACAAGGCAGCATCAATAGGCAATATATGTAAAATACAAATATGCTAGTGTAAATATAATGCAAAAAAAACAATAGCCTAGAAGGCCACAATGAAGGTACTTAATGACTTGGCAGAAGCCAGAGCAAAAAGAGAATAAACCATTAAGGACACGACAACAAATATCATAGACAAACATCAAACGCCACCGTCCCAATGGGCTTGAGGTAGGCGTCATCATATGGTCCACAGCCTGTCCGGTCATCGTACAATTACAGAGGAGAGCAGAGTGGCGAATTGTAAAAGGGTCCACCATCAAGCATGCAGTACGTTGCAAAATGATAGAGTCATAACCTGTTTTGATAAACTTTTTAACAATAAATACTGATAAAGTTTAACAAAGATAGTATGAAAGTGATCATGAACAATAATCTTACGAAGTTTATAAATCACATCACCATATGTCAGGATGTGATAGTCCGTGAAGCTTCCTTTAACATGTTCCAGTACAATTTTTCATTTTTATGTCTGTGTGAGTCTAACTTTTAGTTTGTTTATTGCTATGGGTTCTACGACATTTTTGCATCAGTGATTTGTATTCAGAAAGGGATTTAACTAATATAGTTATATTTGCATCAGTTTTAGCATTTTTAAATTAATCTAAAAAGTAATGAAATCTATTTCGTTTTTCAAGACTAGATTCATCAAACCACTCATTTTTAACTGACTGTGTAATCCCTTTAACCTTTTCATTTTGTATTTTCTTTTAAACAAAGGATCAGTAATATTGTTTCATAATGTCTGAAAAAAAGCGTAGATTATTTTCAATAGCATCCATCCATGTTGGAACATAAATAAGTATTTTGAGTTAAAATATTTAGTTCTGCTATAAAAACCACTATTTAGCTTGTTTTTGGTCGCTATTCCAAACATACTTTTTATCCAAAATTACATAATCATCATTTTCATTTGTAGATTGGTTTCCGGAGCTGATTTTATTTCAAAAACACACGACAATGGTCGGACAATTTCAAAGGGTTAGGATCGTGTACTTCAACATCCGTAAAATATGGATAAAAAACTCAGAACCAACAATGTAATCAACAAGATTACATCCTCTATGACCTACAAATGTGTACTTTCCTATTAATGCATCGTTACCTATCTGTCCATTTAAAATTCGTAGACCAGTTTGCTTACACAAATCTAAAAGACTCTATTCCATTTTTTTTAACATGACTAAATATCTTGGGAAAATCTTGGATGAAACCTATCTATTTCATAGTCATCTGGTAAAAATTCACAAGAACAATAACAAAACTGACATACTCTTAGCCGAATTCAACCTATTAGTAAATTAGAAACACCAACAAACGTATTAATTAAATACATTATGTGTGTTTTTGGGACATTTTTATTGTTTTTTGATAAGTTTACTGGGAATTTTTGGAATATGTTTTAAAAGGAAATTTTTACTCCAGTTATCTATATATTTTGACTTCATATTCATTGATTTAACATAGGAATAATATTTCAACCGACGACTTTTGAGACGATTTCTTCAAGATTATTGTTGATTTGATATCTTGAGATACTGTTAGATACAGTCAGACAGGACATGCTTTAGAAGGATGATAGCTTTGAAGTTTGAATATACTTAATACCATTACTTTCATTAACATCCGTATCGCGTAAGATGTTGATGCAACTCTAAGATGTAGATCAAGCAAACCAACGATACAGTGAGATGAGACAGTTGCGTGAGAATGTTCCGCGTGCTGGCGACTGACTGAACATACCGTGCAGTAATTTTGACAAATATATGCACCGTACAGTTTATGGTACTGAACGTGCGCCCAGTAGCAAATCCGTTTGGGTAACACACAGTACAGCCTAATATTTTTCGAATCTGAGTTTTGATTATGTATTGCATAGTTTACAAGAAATAAGTTATCTGGTCATTTAGACATCATCACAAAGTAAGTGATGCAGGTTATTTCGCGTCGATCCGTGTAGAAATAAGCCTGTAATGGTTCAAAACAGGTGGAAACCCTCGCTTCGATTTCACTAGGGTTCGCTATGATTTTTCAAACAATAGTAAATTATTTGTTGATTACTATGCAGCCGAATGTAAAGGAATCATTTGTGTAACCATCTGCATAAATATCTGTGTATGTCACGCCGAAATAATCAAGTAACAAGTAAATTAGGGCACTTACTTTTCGAATGTTGACGCGTCCGCCATCTTGGAAATAGTAAAATCGGCTAGCCGTACAGTAGCCGTACAGGTTACATGAAAGTGACCTACGATATTGTCGATGCTATTGAAGTTACTTAAAGATCATAATTCTTGTTTCGTAAATTCGTTTAAAGCTTTGTTTATCTGCAGGACAGTGTTTTATAATGTGACAAGCAAAAGCGACAATCCTCTGGGGTTCGGCTCTTCTTGATTAGTAATGATTGATTAATAAGCACTTTTGGAGGACATGTTCTCAGTGATTAAGTGAAAGCCATGAAAAATGAGCACTCACTGACGGCATTCTTCTTAATTAAAATACTCTATCACACATATGATCTCTGTTTATTTTATATCAACACTTTATTAACTTTATTGAAATATTAAACTAATTAAAGAAACTAACCCGGCGCTAATTAAGCTGTCTTAAAGTGTAAATGGTACATAATTATTACATCGGGGTCATAGACTGGACCCATAATTATTACATCGGGGTCATAGACTGGACCCATAATTATTACATCGGGGTGATAGACTGGACCCATTTTTTGCATATGTGAATGTTAGCGGCATTTGTTAGTAAAATTGGTATCTCAGTGTTTTATATTAATTTTGGTATGCTGAGTTCGATTATGGTGGATACCATGCTTAATTTTGACAGGAGAGGCATTTATTGAAACATTTCTTTGTTTTTTGATATTTGATTTTTTGAATTTTACCTTGATTTTTTAGATTTCGAGATGAATTTTAACAGGAAATGCAACTTTTGGGACATTTTATCATCTTTTGATAATTACATTGGATTTTTTTTTGAATATCTTTGTTAATCCAATATTTAACACCAGTTATCAATTTTCTCCACATATTTTGACTTCATATACATTGGCTAGTTACAGGAGTAATATTTCAAACTGAACAGTTACAGGAAATGCAAATTTTGGGACATTTCATCGTTTTTTGATAAGTTTACTGGGAATTTTTGGAATATGTTTTAAAAGGATTTTTTTACTCCAGTTATCTATATATTTTGACTTCATATTCATCGACTTATCATAGGTATACTATTTTAAGCTGAAGTTTGACGGGAAAGGCAATTTTTGGGACATTTCATTGTTAATTTTACTTGGAATGTTTGCAATATTTGTTCAAAGAAACCTTTTGCATCAGTTAACAATTTTCTCCAAATATTTTGACTTCATATGAATTGACTTTTGTAGGAAAACTGTTTACATTGTTCATCAGTATTCGACTTGTAAGGTAGAAAGGGCCAAATCTTATGCATTACCGAGTATTAAGTTTGAAACCCCATCCAACCCCTTCTCCAAGAAGCGAAAAGGGGTGGCTGGGATATAGAATAAAACTTTTCGGTTTAAAAAAATTCCATAATTTAAAATTAAAACATTTAATAGGTAATTTTAAACAGGTTACCGCATTTTTTCAGTAAAACATAATTTAAATTAATTCATTTTTATTTTTTTATTTTCGAAATATCCGTTATAAAATCCTGCTAATATAAGCTTTCCCATCACTTCATGGACTTAAGTCGGGACCACGTAATGGGATGGCGGGAGCTATATAGTGCTGGTTCTAGCCAGGAAAAAAGTTGTCTGGCTTCACCATGATTTAAAAAAACACAAAACTAAACAAAACACTTCGATTGTCATATTTCGCCTTAAATGTGCTGAAAAAGATGTTAACCATCATTCAACCAAATTCTTTCTACAGGTGTACCTAACGACTCGTCATGTTTCATTCAAAGGAATTATGTGCGTCTTTTGTGATTTCATGCTGTATTTATACACAGTCCATCATGTTAGCAAGCTTGCATCCATACATTGCTGTGCATTTGTAACTGGATTTCGCGGCCATTTTCAGCGGGGAATTCATCGATGTTGTTTTTGATACAGCTAGTTGCTGATAAAGAACTTAACGTCATCAATATTGGCTGCAGACCATTGTCACTACGTGTCCACTGGCACTGGTAGCTCTGGTTTAGCACAGTCAGTCTGTTTCCATATCTTGGTTTCAGGCTATTGGAGACTGTATTGTGGAAACCGAGCATTTGAGCAAACAAGGCTGCGAAATTATTTTTGTTTGTCATCTGTACGTGTCCATATTTCTTATCAGAACGGGCTTTTTAATGCAACATTGCAAAACTGCAACAGCCAAAGTAAAATAGGAACATTTTATAACTTAACCGAGTGCAGATCATATCCTGAAAACATAAAACAACACTTACAAGCATTCGTGTACTTCCATCTTCGAACATAATTCAAAAATGTTCAGCAATTCATTTTCTGTTTGGAATAGTTTCAGTTAAAGCTTTAACACTTTCCTACCCTGCTAGGCGAGCTATACCTCGAATTTATAAGCCTCAATATAGCACACGAAAGCCGGTGCTTCACATAGTTTTGCTGCGTGTGAAGCGAGCGTCTGCCTTATTTGACTTTACTGATTTTAAGAGTTTTTCATTACGGTTAATATGGGCTAATTTGTGAGCTTCTGCACGAGTATATTAATCAAGTTTTTGTACGTGTTTGAATATACGAGAGATAATACACGAAACATCCAATCTGTCTTTAACACTGATGACATAACGTGTTAAAATACACTGATTGCTCGTGATATCCCGTTGTCATGCTAGGGCGGTTTCAAAAGAAAACAAGAAACATATTATGCATGTGTGTGTGTGTGTGAGAGAGTGGTGGGGGAAGTGGGGTAGGGCGAGGTAATGATCTAGATAATCTGTGATGCATATGTGTAATGCCTACTTTGATGACTTAGTCTGTATTTTCTTATATTTGCTGCAGAGCAATGTGTACGCAGATGCGCACTATGCATACATTTAGCTACGCCCCTGACCCTATTCGTAGTTTTAAAGAAAATATCTCTTAATTAACCGATTAAGTAATGTAACCATGAAGACTCGTTACTTTACTCCAAAGTTATAATGAACCATGTAGACTAGTTACTTTACTCCAAGGTTATAATGAACTATGTATACTAGTTACTTTACTCCAAGGTTATAATGAACCATGTAGACTAGTTATTTTACTCCAAGGTTATAATGAACCATGTAGACTAGTTACTTTACTCCAAGGATATAATGAACTATGTATACTAGTTACTTTACTCCAAGGTTATAATGAACCATGTAGACTAGTTACTTTACTCCAAGGTTATAATGAACCATGTAGACTAGTTACTTTATTCCAAGGTTATAATGAACCATGTAGACTAGTTACTTTACTCCAAGGTTATAATGAACTATGTATACTAGTTACTTTACTCCAAGGTTATAATGAACCATGTAGACTAGTTACTTTACTCCAAGGTTATAATGAACTATGTATACTAGTTACTTTACTCCAAGGTTATAATGAACTATGTATACTAGTTACTTTACTCCATGGTTATAATGAACTATGTATACTAGTTACTTTACTCCAAGGTTATAATGAACTATGTATACTAGTTACTTTACTCCAAGGTTATAATGAACCATGTAGACTAGTTACTTTACTCCAAGGTTATAATGAACTATGTATACTAGTTACTTTACTCCAAGGTTATAATGAACTATGTATACTAGTTACTTTACTCCAAGGTTATAATGAACTATGTATACTAGTTACTTTACTCCAAGGTTATAATGAACCATGTAGACTAGTTACTTTACTCCAAGGTTATAATGAACTATGTATACTAGTTACTTTACTCCAAGGTTATAATGAACCATGTAGTTACTTTACTCCAAGGTTATAATGAACCATGTCGACTAGTTACATTACTCCAAGGTTATAATGAACCATGTAGACTAGCTACTTTACTCCAAGGTTATAATGAACCATTGTTTTTCAATCTACTAGGAGTATAATTACATTTATTCAAATATATTCAGATCTTATCAAATTTAAGAAAACTATCGACACCATGTTATTTAAGGATTGTTTTTTGATTTGTTGCGATGTTATCGAAGTATAACAGTCAATGATAATCACAAATTGTATAAAACCGCGTAGCGCAGCGAAGCGGTTTTATACACAATTTTTGACCCATATTTGACGTGTTATACTTCATGATAATCTTTGCTGACCGTCCATTTTATTTAACATGCCCCAGTAGGCTCTAAATTAAATTAATTTCAACTGAACCGATCAGCCAAATCAAACATTTTCAAACTTGAAATCTACTCCGTCCAAAAGTATAAGCCTAGATATTTACGTTTCCTGAAATAAATATGTTTCTATTGGGTAAGCTGCTTTTAGGCACTGCAGACCCCGGCTGAAATCATTGTCCCTGATATGTTCTCTTTATCCCCAAAAGTTTCTCCCCAAACTCGTCAGAGTGCACCATTTTACCAGCGGAGAAAGATTTAAATGTCGGTTGTTCTTATTGACTCAGCTTTTAAGAATTACAAAATCATCAAGGCGATACGATTGCATAATTAAGCTAAAGTGTTTACCTTTACTGTGTATATTAATCTGTATTATGCTAGTCCACGATTGTTTACATCCACTGTGTATTTACTTTTGTTCTGTGACGGTAACAGTTTAAAAAAAGTGACTTCATGTAACGTTTCATCACGTCATCGTGACTAGAAATGAAACATAGATAAGAAAATCAGGCGCGTAGCCAGGTGGAAGCTCGAAGCTTGGAAGCCGGAACCGTTCCACATTTTTTGTTTTTCTGTTATACTGTTTAGAAGTTCGAGCATACCCCGGACCCCTTTCGCCGCTCAAATCAATTATTGGGCTTCCCATTTTAGTCTGCGCCTGCGCATCTGGAACTATTTTGAGGGGTCATTGAGAGAGGACACTTTTAAGAATGAGAAACCAATCAGAAAGCAGTAAATCTGTGTATTGTTCGCAGTTTATAATTATGCACGTTTAACAATGTCTCGATATATATACATGTATATATTATCTTAATATTGTTATGTGCCTGTATATGATTAGAGTTGAATATCGCTTCAACACTACATGTAGTTCAGTCATATCTCGACGGTGTCTACACAATGCTCAAACTTATAGAGCTGCCACACGCCGTAGACACATGCCATGGAACACCACGCAGTCACATTACACTGACACCGGCCGACCAGTCCTAGTACAGCCCTTTATATGTTGAACGTCAAGCAAGGGAGCTAATAGAATAATTGCCCACAACCTCCCGCATGCGAGGCAGATGTTCAACCAATAAACCACCGCCGCGGTTCATAAGAGAAAGAGATCGAGAAAGAAATAATAGGTTTTCTTCACAACGACGATACACAGAGAGTAGATATGCAGATCAAATATAATACAAGCAGTGGATAGTGTGTTGAATTTGTAATCCGAATGAAGCTGATTCAAACCTTCCCGGTGCCACTGAGTTGGTTGTGTGATTTGGGTAAGATTCTTCCCCTTAGGCTCGTCCGTCGTATGGGTAAGTAAACCGGGAGGTCCGTGTATCGGAATCTGTAATGAGAGCACGTTATAGAACAAGGGTTATTTATGTTATGCGAACTATTTTGTTATCTGTTATTGTGAAATTATATTAACTACTGTTATCTTGTATTCGTTAATGCTATTCTGTAACGAGAATCCCTCTTTCCCCTCCAAACCCCTCCCCGAACACACCCGCCGAACCCTACAAATAGACATCCCAGGCGTAACATTAAATTTTGACCCGCGTTGAATTTTGACTCTGACGGTCTGTTTTCAACGTTGAAAGTTGACCCAGGATCACTTTTCAACATTAAATATTGAAATTTTAAAATAACTGGGGTTTTCATTTTTCAAAATAAAAAAAGCGTACCATATATGTATGTCCATTATATTTGTGCCATCATTCATTTTAATAAAATATTAGTATTATAAACCTACTTGTCCACTTGTCATCTGGGGGTCAAAATCTTGAACATGTAGCTAATACTTAATTGGCGTAATAGTATCGGGAAATAGTAATTGCTTGGATTTTTTTATAAACCACATTGATCAATCTACTGCAATAGAAAATGTTGCTAAAACGTATATCACAGTGGCCCAAGTCGGTCACTAGAGAGACGGATTTTAGTCGAAAGCGCGACAGGTATTTATGTCGTAAACACACGGATTACGGTCGAAAAAGATACACTTAAAGCTACACAATCCCGATAAAATAATACAATGGCAAGTTGTTTTAAACATAAGAACGCCTATAGATGAAGTTCTTTGCTGGTTGTGTTGTCTACATTGTTTAGGCTGGTATATTGTCGTAGCGTATATCTAGGCATTTGCATAATAGGCGTGATAAACGCTTCGGTAACTTTGAATTGCGATTACGGGTATATAAGCACGTTTATATAGCAATTTGCTCAGATATCCGATAACTACAGACTGTTCAACTCGATGAGATTATTCAAATGGCGTGCAATGTAACTAAATACATGTTTGTAATGAACAAGTAAAATTCGTAAATGCATCACTATGTAGAGCATTATAAACACTTACCCGCGTATTCCACATATGTTCCATATAATGTATATATTTATTTCCTATATTATCCTTATAATAATCCAAAACCACACACATATTATACATGTATACATATACAGAGAGCGTGTATCGGTAGCCAATAGTATGTAAGGTGAAATACATGCTCAAGTGTTGACTCGGGATAGTGAGAAATTATGTCCGCAACGAAGAAAGCATACTAAGACAGCGCGTTAACCTACTGCACTACGGAGGCCGATTAACAATGTTGTATTAATTAAGTTAACAGTTTCTGAATTAACTGTTACTTTACATAAACATGCTCAATCGCGAAGGACTCTGTGCTAATATCACGGTTGATAGACGTAACGGACCCTGGTTGCTCAAAACTGCGTTACCTTGATCCTGGTTGCATTTGTAACGGACCCTGGATGGTGAAAACAGAGGGAAAATGGACACTGGAGTCAAAAAGTTCGAAAATAAAGATACATTATCGTATGTATAAGAAAAAAACTTTATGCGACGGAACTTTTGAATATAATATCCTTCGAAATACATTTACTTTATGTACAACAAATACAGAATAATTCCTAACAAGATGAAACAAATTTACTCTTAACCGGTCGATACAAAGTTGATGACTTTAAAACGCCAAACTTCCATATGTTCTCTCTGACTGATTTAATGTGATCCCAAATTGGTTTGCAACTGCTGTTGTTCCTTATTAATAAAGATAACTGTTTAGCCTAAAAACCTGCAAATATTTACATCATGTCTAAATTTCAGAGCACCGGACCCTGGTTGCTCTGTAAAAAATGCGTGAGATTCTGCATTACGTGATCCGAGTATTAACTTTCATACCCCATCCAACCCCTTCTCCAAGAGGCGAAAAAAAGTTTGCATATTGTAAAATTAAAACATTTAATACATATTTTAAATAGGTTATCGCAATTTTTCAGTACTTTTTTTTTAAAATGTGTTTTATTGTCGAAATATCCCTTATACAATCCTGCTAATATAAGCTTTCCCATCGCTTCATGAAATTAAGGCGGGACCACGTAAAGGGCAACATACACAATCTGACCATTGGCATCGGATCCTGGTTGATAGATTGTTTGCTATATACCTTCAGATTAAAGAGAAAACGACGATCGGGACTTTGGCTCCACCAAAACAAACAATAAAAAAAACATATGTTGGTTGCATGGCGTTTTAAATCATCTTCAGCACATTTTAGGTATATGTGATGGTCGATTTGTTGGTGGGGGAGGCAGACCACCGACTTTTTCATAAATAGGACATGTACTGAATACCTCATGAAATCTGGGAACGCTCTGGATTCGTACCCACGACCGTAGCGGTGAACTTGAAATAGCGCCTCACCACTCTGAACCACCGCTACTAAAATTATTCATACGACAGCATGATGCAAAATAAAAAAGAACAGCCCAATATTGAATTATTGTATGTGTTATGAATGTAGAGGGTGTGATCTTGTTATAGTGATAGAATCTGGTGGTGAGTTTTTCTAAATGCGTCTATGTCGAACAAGGTACAAGACTAAACAAATGTACTCCGGACCTACGTTCGTGTATATACGTTTGCGCCTTGAGATAATTCTCTCTTCATGACCTGTCTTCCGTCGATAGTACTCTAAAATAAATTATGGGCCCGCAGTAGACATAATCCAAACTTACTTTCACCGTAGCGCGCTGCATGACGGTTTTTGTCGCCGTTTTACACGACAATGACCTCAAACAGTTTTTATATAAAAAAAAAGGTTTATTCAAAAGGCATTATCTTAGAGCACACAGCTGGCTGTATACATATTGGCTGCAAAAATCTTTTTTTTTTTAAAAAAACAACACAATACATAAAAAAAGTAAAAAAGAAAAAAAAACGAGGGGCGAGAAGATATAAGGATTCAGACTATATCATCAACATGTCAGTGTCAAATAAGATAAAAAATAGTGGGAAATACTCCCAAAAACGAATCACAGCGTCACTGGGAATAAAACAAGTTCATGGAGTTTGCCCCGGGACCACACTAGCAACGCTCTAGCTAAGCCCGTAACAGGTAACAATTATTTGATCATAAGTGATATTTAAAAACAAAATACATCAATGAATAAAAAATCAAATATTACAAATAATACAAATGTAACAATGTGAACAACTAATGACGTAGACTATAAACATGAGTGTTGGCATAATGTAGCCTGACATGTCGTATAGAGAGGCAATCGTTATTGTAGCTAACAAATAAGATTATTTTTTTTATTTAGAGATTTTGTTTAAAATAACTCTTAATGTACATTTATTCACCAATTAATATAATTGCGTAAAGTAATACATTGAACACCTCCTATAGAAAAGCTGAGCTTTTCGTTTATAATCTCCGAATTCTTACGGAAAATGTCAATTACAAGTTTTAAATTTTGAATTCGCAAGTTTTCATTATTTTATACATATAATATAATTCTAGAGAAAGTTGTATTGAGAATGTTGCCACTTTTTTTTTTAAAAGCACTAGCGCATTTTGAGGGGTCCCTCATCGAAGTCATCCTATGATTTGAAAAGGTTATCACATAACATTTAACTGAATGTTGTTTAACCGTTTATCAAGACATTATATTGAATATTTATAGCCGGTCGCCCCAATGAAAGGAATGATACATAAAAATCCGAGAAGCTGCCCTAATCTTACTAACGAATATATTTCCCTTTGATTAGCAAATTTTTCCAAGGATAGACTCCGAAACACAGAACCGGTGTACATACCAACTACGGACTAGACTAAAGGAACATGTTTTACTCAATAATACACAAAAGAAATTGACTTGCGGCGATAAGGCTTCATCCGGGTCAAATCCAACGTGCTATCAACTAGACCACGCCAACCTCCTTGAAGAGTACGAGTACCTCGCCGAAGTTTGGAGGGTGAAAACTCGTTAAATGTGAAAATCTTTAAAATATCTCAGCACATTGTTTTTTTCCATAAGTTGAACTCCGCACAAACCCCACCCAAATGAAAATGTCGCAGCTTTATCTTCCACTGCTGATATCAGACCGAGATATTTCGAACAGGGAACATATCTAGTCGTTTTTTTTAAGATGTAAAACTACCAGCCAGGATCCTGTGTCAGAAGCAAACAGGATCCGGTGCCATTGCAATGCACAAACAACTTAACGCTTCTGGCAATCGGTAGATATTATTATGTATTAAATACGTCCAATGGATGTTATGGCTGAACATACACAATTCCAGATATAGCATAAGCCAATAGCAGTCTCCGTTTTTGAAATAAACACAATTTTCTTAGAACTAGACGTACTTTTACGCGTCGGTGTGAAAACAGTGCGCGTTCTTTCACATATAAAACACTGTTTTTATAACCCGTTCTTCATGAATTCAGACACACAAATGCATCTAGTGTTCCATGGGTGTGATAATTTTTAAAAAGTTTCTTATGGTAAAGAAATATTAAATATTTTTTAACAGCACATCCAACAGTTTACGTGTTTTTACTCGCCAGGGTCCTTTACATGAGCAATCAGGATCAAGGTAACGCTGTTTTGAGCAGCCAGGGCCCGTTACGTCTGTCCACCGTGAATATAAACCCATTGCTTTTTCCAGGTCCGTAGCTTCACTGGGGCACACAGAGGCAGTTGCCTTGGTTGAATTTTGGGAATGTAAATACTTTACATAAAAACAACTATATACTAGTAAATAAGGACCCTGGGGGAAATGCAACACATTGACAAAATCCAGGGTGGAGAGGGAAGTTAATGCCACCGGACAACAACATAAGCGATATGCCTCGGTTAAATTACGGTTACGGACCTATTTTCATTTAAAATTACTTTAAAAACCATTGAACTTGATTAAAGAAAATTAAAGATTTAAATAAGTAAACTTACGAAAGGTTAATTACTAGTATTTGAACTTAATAGTTATACTTAAACTTTCGGTTTTTAGTTAACACTTAACCTGTCATACAGACGGAAGCTGACGTCTTTCATATTTTCTTTGATTTTGAAATCCCTCCCTCCCTCCCACTCGCTTTCTTTTTTTCTATGTCTCTCTCTTTCTCTGTTTGTGTGTCTCTCTCTTTCTCTCTCTTTCTTTCTTTCCCTCTTTTTGACTCTCTATGTCTCTGTGTGTCTCTCTGTGTCTCTCTATCCATTTTATTTTCAATTTCAAAATTGCAATTCATGCATAAATTAAGAGGAATTTATTTAAAAAATGTTGATTTATAATCTACTAATATGTGTAAACCATGCATGTATAACTTCACATAACAAATACTATATCTCCACCTTTACCATTAGTTATGAGCCTCAACCAATATTCCAATTTTATAAACAATGTCTCCCTTGTGTCTTGTGTCAATATACAGTACACACACACACACACACACATAAAAATGGAGGATTATTTGTATATATGCAACGGGATAGTTGGAAAAGGTCTTTGTTAAAAGGCCGCTACGTTTAATTATAGGTATTGTTTTAGATTATATATAAATATGGACTTATAATGTTGTTTGAGTAAGTACATCTTTAGCTTCATTTTCAGTTTCTAATGAGTTGTATTTCCTATTAGATCTTTTACTGAACTTTGGTCTCATCAGTTCGGTGGTAAAATGCCGTCTGCTAAAATCCGCTTTTATACCCGTTATAAGACCAGTGGTCGATTCACAAAGTACCCGAAGCGTCTCATACAGTACCGCCTTATCTCATTAATATTCAGTGAATTTAGGTAGTGCGCATGTTGTATATATGAACACACACGTATACAGTAATCACTTAGTACAATATGCGTAATAACCGTTAGATTTGTTCAGTTCTAGTGTGCCTTTTATCGGGATTGTGTAGCTTTAACAAAATTTCTAATTGGTCACTTGAATTGCTATAAAAATATTTTTCTTGGAAAATTCAGAAACCATTACACTCTTATTGCCTTGATTAATAGATGCTCCAAAGAAGATGCTCTGAAATTGTGATAAAAATCGGGTGAATAATTATGAAGTTAAGTCGGTTTAAAGTAAACATTCTCAAAACCGAAAGTCACAACAAAACATTTAAATGAACATGCAAATCCATGTACACCCGAGATGTACGGGATCCATGGAACTCCAGATGTACGAATTGAGTGTAAAGGTCCGTACACCCAACGTGTATGGCATCTGAAAAGATATCCGTACAGTCGCTTCGAACGGGATGAGTGCACTAGCCCGTACACACACGGTGTGAGGGATCTGAAAAGTAGTCTGCACAACCACTGTGAACGGGATGGTGAACATGTCCGTACACAAACCATGTACGGGATCTGAAAAGGAAGTCCTACATCCACTGGGAACGGGATGCGTGCACATATCCTTACACGTATATTTTACGGGATCAATATCATACATCCGTGCATTGATAATGTACGGGACAAATAAATGTCCTTACACGTACCATATGCAGGATCAATTTAAATTTAAATACATGCATACACCTGTATATAACGAAATTGACTCGGTAATTAACGCGGGGAATTTTGTATATTTTTCTGAAAGCCCATTATGTGTAGAGCATTTTTGAACATGTGTGCAAGCTGGTGAGTGGGGCTTTATCGTATTACTGGGTGTACGTTACCTATAAAATAATGATTAATTTTACTGCATTTTGAAGACTAAACCTGTATGGAAGAAAGGGTTTGTATATTAAATTGTCTTCATTATTCATGCCTATTATAATACAAAAGTTCGTTTCGCTTACATTTTATACCTTGAATGCCTGAGTCACTAAGCCTACGTTACCGTAATTTAAGTTACCTTGTTTTAGTAAGTTTATTAACGTAAAACATTAAGAACATTAATGATGTTACAACCGAAAATTATTTCAAACTTTACAGATATCACAAACATACGTTCCCATGATTTTAATAATGTTTGGTTCTTGTAATGTCCGTTACATTGTGCGTTTTTAAATCATTTTCTATTTTCAACATGTTAAAAGAAATTACAAACAAATCATCCAATACACTATTACAATTGTATTGCAACATTCCGTTAGACATAAATGACTGTAACAACTCATTTTTAACATTATTTATGCTTTTTAACAACAAAATGTTGTTATACGTAATGTTTATACCTTTGATACCTGCATTATTAAGCCTACGTTACCATAATATACGTTACCTTGTTGAATGAAGGTGTTTGGTTTAAGAAATTAAGAAATAAAGTATTTTATATCCGAAAATTATTTTAAACATCTTTGTTATAACAGACATACGTATCCATGCTGTGAACAAGGTTTGGTTCTTGTATCGTCCGTTATATTGTGTCTGTTTTTAAATAATTAATATATAATACTTTTCCGTGTGTTACTAGAAATCTAGAAAATTCAGCCAATTATCTTATAATGATACAACATTCCTCTAAACATCATCGATGGTAGCAACAATGTTGGAACAGACATGACATTATGTCAAGCTAATATGTGTTACCTCATGCATTAAACATTACGTACGTTACCAGTTACGTTTGCATCATATTATTTAAATACCACATCTAAGTATCAAATAAAAACATGGATATATATCTTTATTTTCCTTTATATATTGTTTATACTTAGGCAAACATTGAATGAGATAAAGTTTGTATATAATTTACACGACTCTTGCGTAGTTTTTACGTTACCAAACTCAAAG